>JAVSBS010028956.1:0-47841 GCA_033124195.1 Coracias cyanogaster | reverse complement strand
TGCAAGCTGGGACACATCTTCCCTGAGAAGCCTTCCATGGAGGGCGACTGCCCCACGGTGTGGAACGAGGGGAAGGGGGAACGGGAAAAGCCCCCGGGGCTGGATTCGTGCAGTGTCTCGGCCGTTCCCGGGCTTGCGGCGGGGTTCCAGGGCAAGCAAGCGGGCATTTCTCCCTGCCCCGTACAAATTCCCCAGGAGGCAGGGAAGGATTTAGGTCTGTATGTCATACACACACATTTCCTGGCAAAATACCCCACCTGGAAAGTTTCACCGCCTGTGCTGCTTGCGAAGAAACCAACCGCCACCTTACCTTTATCACCGGGTTTTTGTTTTTCGTGTTTGCTAGTGGGTTTTTTCCGCGCTGGGTTGTTTTTAGACAGTAATTCAACTAGGAGCTAAGCCTCTGTCTCATAGATAACAGCGCAGAGGCACCACCAAAACTCTTTGGTGTGCGGATGAAACCCAGCCCGCATCCCCAGGCTCAAGGTGACCCTGCGGTAAAGATGCAAAATGCATTTTTAAAGCCTTTTCTCATTAAAACGCTTTGATTTGTTCCAAGTCAAGACCGTGTTTTCAGCTACGTACGGTATTTCCTTGGTAGTCCTCCTGCCTGGAGAAAGGGATTGTATTCTCACACAGTTTTTCAAAAAGCTGTAACTATTCCAATGTTGGAGCCAGCTTTCGGATGAATCCCAGGAACCAGAGCCCCGCAGCTCTGCTGATTCACAGACTCATCACTATTTTATTACCTGTGGATTTCCAGAGCAGATGCTTAGCTCCTAAGATTTGTCTTGCCCTTTGTTTTTCATCTGTAAAAACACTGACGTCATTAGAAGCGGTCAAAAACCGCTTCAACAAAATATTTTTCCCACTGAAAAAAAAAAGTCAAGGCTTGATGAAAACTCAGTTCTACGGAAACGGCCCGATGAAGGTACTGCCAGGAAGATAATTTAGGTTTAGGGTGGTCTGAAAGAGACACGAGAACCATTCCTGAGCAACACCATGACCTGTCCTTGCATCGCATCCTCCAGGCAGGTGAGCGCTCCGCTCATGACTCATCTTGCTGTTGTGGGACACAGTTATTGCATTCTTTCCCAATTAATGAAGAGGGGAGGGAGGGGGGAGAAGTCATTTCCTCTGACTCCAAATCCAAATGAAAACTAAATTCAGGTTTTTGCAAGGAAAGGAGCCACCGGCCGGCCGACACTATTTCTCAACAACGTGCCCAGAACAGTAAGCAGCGTCACCAGACAGTGACTGCAAACATTTCACAGAGAAAGTCTCTATTTCAACTTTACATATTAAAATTGTGTAATGAAAATACAAATTTTTCTACCTCACGGGTTAAAAATCCCCATTCCAGCCAAAGAGCAGTGTACCTTTCCTTCCATGGTCCCACGCTGTGCTTCGAAAGGGTTAATGGTGGCTACTTCTTCTCTTCACGCCCGTTTGATGCTTAAATTCCTGTAAATAAGAACATCCATCTGTAACAGCTGGTGATATTTGGTAGCATTTATAACAGATAAAATTAAGCATCCTCATGAGGCTGCCTTGTCCTCCAAGAAACAGACCAAAACTATCCAGAGTTTTCTCCTAACCTCCCAGCGCTCCGCTCCCCCATTCCAGACCTGTGTCAAAGAAGAGATCTCGTTACCCATCCTTTTGGGGCAATTTTCCATTCTCGCTCTCTATAAAATGTGAATTAGCAGCCTATCGCTGTATCGAACACTCTTTGCTTTCTAGAATAAGCACAGAAAGAATTGGTCCTGAAACCCGTGTTCTTTCCCTAGAGCAAGGTAGTGAAATGCACAGGGTATTGCGACTCAATCTAGAATATATCTATATAAAAAAATGAAAAAAAAAAAATCTGAAATAAACTAGAAGACACGCCTGCTCACAAATGATGGAGCGGATACTGAGAATTCTTTTCCTTAAGATACGGCTCCTTTGTTACAGCCGAATGTTCCATCTTGGACTATAGAAGAGATCAGGGAAAATCAGTATGCAACACACACTCAGGTCTCCTTGGAACGTTACAGATAGAAGATATTTAAGGGGAATTTCCAACGACTGAATCATTAGGTGTGTTTTCCCTCGCACGCACAGTGTCGTGGAAGGGCGATGGCCTGCAGCAACTCCAGAGAGAAAACAGGAGTGTGGCTGCATCCCTGTTGTGCAGCTCCCCGGCCACGCGCTCACCAGAAGCTGCGGCACACATCCATCCACACCAAAGCCATTTAGCAGCTGCTGATTTTTTTTTCCCCCTTTCCTTTTTTCAGACGTTTCCACAGGGTGGATTATAGTTTCTTGATTACAGCCTTAAGGGCTTCAGCTTGGCGAGCCAAGCCGGGCGGATCCAGAACGGACTGTAAAACGAGCTGGTGCTACGACTGCGAGGGCAAAATTGGAGATTCAGGGTCCTGTTCAGACCAAATCAGATACTCAACAGTGCTTGGATTTGCTGATGAGTCGCTGGTAATTAGAAGAGCACTAGTTAATGGCTAGAAGTACCTCCTAGCCAGGCTTGCCCAGAGAAGAAGGCAAAGAACAGCTGAGCTGGGCAGTTCAGAGAGCAAAACCAGAACGACTGTGAGCCATAATTTGTGCTGCCCGTCAGGATTTGCGGTAAGATCTGTCTCTGTTGTGTTCATGGCTCTAGGATGAGGCTAGCGCCCTGAAAATACAGAAACATCGGACATTTTTAGATAAAATTGCTGCAGGAGGTAGAATTGCTCTCAGATGCATTTAGTTGGTTGAACCATGCATTTAAATACCGTCATTAACAAATCAGTACTTAAGATAGATACTACCAACTTATAACTTACAATAGTTCAAAAAAAAAAAAAAGAGAGAAAACAAACCAAACGATTCCCTCGCTTTTGTGATTTTCTTAAAGAGTTTACAGGGGAACTGACTATGAAAGCTTTAGGCTGTGGATTCAAAACCTTTCTGACTCCAAGCAAAAGTGCAGACGGACAATTCAGCCAAACTCTTTGCTGGCTCTGCACCAGGCTATGAATGGTAGCAACCATGAAAGCAGCGTAAATAATAACGGGAAGTGCAGCATGGAAAAATCAACGGCTAAAGAACTCAGAAATGAGATGTTTCTGGAAGTTCCATCTTAATAATTTTGTAAACCTGAGAGCCTTTCACTTCCTCTGCTAGCTAAAGAAAAGAGATTAACTTATCTAGGGCACACAAGGATCATTTTTTCTTCCAACTTAATTGCAAGAAAAGCCTGTGGAAGGTAACCCAGCTGTGAACGATGTGCCTGCACATGCCAGAGACCTCGCAGCACCAGAGTTCTTCCTATGTTCCCCAAACCTTAACTACTCACTGGGGACTCTGCATGTCTTCCATGCAGGGGAATAGCAATTTCTTTGTTCTCCAGCTTTATTACAACATAGCGAACCCTTCAGCAGCGCAAATTTTTTGCCGACAAGCAGCAAATTAATAACATATGTACACGGTGTGTTTCTGCTTCCCTCATAGGTGAATGCAGCGCTTGTAAGAGGTGCTATTTGCAACCTTCTTGAAACAAGGCTCTTGAATCCAGCCCCACCAGCGTGAACCAACTGCAATTCTACTGGAAGAAGCAAAGCAGCGGTGATGTAACTGATGCCTCAGCCAAACGTTTAACTCTGTCCAAACAGACACCGAGCAAACACTTCAATGCAGCTACGTTGCCCTGCTCACTCCTCTTCATCACGGTTACTCGAGCTGTTCCACTACCTGGCTGAATCCAAGAATATACTTCATTAAATGTCGCCAGATGAATCACTAGTCTGTCAAAATGTGACTTACACAAACAGTTCCAGCGTTCACGGATTTAGCTAGTCGCTGTGATTATTATCCTGTATATATATTCTCATTTTTACATAAAATATACACATTATAATCCATGTCTATATACTCACAGTTTGGGCCTATGCATCTGTTGTCCCATAATACGTACTGCAAACCATTTGCTTTCATAGCAAACAGACGGTCACACTCTCTTTTCTTCAAAACATCCACTTTGTTACTTCATATTCCTTCACTACGAAACATTCTTATTGTGCGAATAGTAAACCATCTTTATCTCCAATACTGGTTTAACTCAAAAGACCTCGCTACTGTTCGAAGGGCTGCACAGCGAGTGAGATGCACAAACCATGTTCATTTTTCAGCACTCTTCCCAACTGCGTGAAAAGCTGGGTTGGACCAGGCTTTGAACGTTGAAAAGACACTCTGTAAAATCCACAATAACTGCTTCTCTCCATTCTTGTTCCTCAGACAGATGCTTGGGCCTGACCGTCCCACAAGCCCTTGGTACTGTGCCCACTTCCAACAGGGCGTTAAAAAACAAAAAAGAAAAGGGAGAAGGACATAAATTAAAACCCTGTGCCAAGCAGATTTGGGGGTATAACCCAGCAGACCACAACGGGTCCGAAGGTCACATTTCACGCGCATAAATAGAGATATTTCTAACTGCCACTTATTAAGCAAGCAGACGGGCTACTTGCTTTAGACAGCCTTGTACAAAGAATAATTGGAACCATCTGTAGGACATGTTATCTCTGAAGTAACTAAAGATGTTCGGCTGACTTGGGACTAAATTACCCAACAGCTTCCACATAGAAAAAGCACATTCATGAAAGAAAGAGATTTATTGTTTTAATATAACATGCAACTAGAAAGGGCCCACACATGACCCTGTGGTTTCTATGATTATCTTTAGGAAAGCACAACCGAGAGAGAGAAGATAGCTAGAAAGCTGCTGTTTAATCTGTGAGCTCCAAAGCGCTTGCTTAAGGGACAAATTACTCTTTTTGCCTTAAAAAAATTAATGAGGGGGGTCCTGAGACAGATTAAAAGGGTGCCTTTCCTCCAGCACATCACCCATCCCAGGAACCAGTGTGAGTTAGACGCGTGGTACTTAGTAGAGCACAAGGATTGCTCCTGCCACGTATCTTATAAATCCTGGGAAACTGATGAGGGAAAAGGGTGCCACCCCCTCGTTCCCATCTCATTTGCAAGTCAACGATGTGGCAGCAAGGCTGCAGAACAGAGCAGGCTGTGGAAACGCAGGACAAGCAACGTAAAAGGGAGAAGCAGACACTGTTCAAGCCCTTGAAAGGGCGCTCACGGTGAGGGAGTTTCTGTGATCTGATGAAAGGAGAAAACACATTTGCCACGGTGGAAGCACGAGGGCGGGTGACTTCATCAAGGTAGCATATCAGAAAAGATAGAGAAGTCTCCAAAAGGCTGGAATCTTTATTGCAAAGCTGGTAGCCTTCAAGTAAAACTGCGTAGGCTATAATGAATGTTTTTGACCGTAGGGAAAAAAAGAAAGATGAGTGGCTTGAGTCCAGAAGCTGTCTCTGCCTACATACAGAACTAGGTCGGTAGGAGACCCTTATTCAGCACATTTCCTACAAAAGACATTAATTCACGTTTTGTTGTTTAAAGAGCAGATAACTTCCTCCGCGTGAGGAATTCCAGCAGACAAGGGCTCAGAGGAACGAACGAGCACCGCAGAGGCCACGGCGCATTTCATACAAACACTCACCGCCGGCTCCCACTTGGAGATTTCAGAGCTCGTGAGGAAAACGCATTGGTTGGGTGGGCTGGTTTTCTTTTTTCAGAGCAGAAACTAGGCTATCAACCCTGATTACTCTGCAGTTGCTCACCTCCTGACAGTGCAGTTTGAGAGTCATGAGGCCTTACGCTCAGACCTAAGGAAGGGTTTCTTTCAAAGGCCATCAATGTTAATGAACAACTCAGTCTTGTTTAAACATCCAGGCCGTGATATGGGCAAGTATCTGAGTTTATTCTGTCCTCTATTCTTTTGAACAGCCAGATTTTATTTGCTAAGCATTGGTCAGGCCAAAAGGAATGACCAGCGGTGGCTGAACTTGAGGCCTGGACTTTAGATAGCAGAATCCTGAGGATTTGATACAATTTTGACTCAGCCACCTCCGCAGAGTTTGGGGCTGTCCTTGTAAACCCAGAGACTAAAGGGAACTGTCCTGGAGCCTCAGTGGAAAACAGAAAGGTACGTTCGCACTCTAAAAGCCTTCCACTTTGTGCTTCTGTACCTAAAAGCTAAAAAGAGATGTTGAAGATTTGTGCCAAAGATAACAGTCCAACCACGACTGGATGTACCAACAGTAGCTACGCTATTGCTTGCACGTGTTAGGAGCGGAGAATTCCCAATTAAAAGCCATGCTGAAAGCCAGAAAATAAAAATCACATCCATTTTAAAAACAAACCCTTCAGGAAACTAGCCTCTTCACCTCATTGATGAAGTGAATTTATATAGGTTCATTTTATCCCTTTGATTAGGTTTTTATTATGCAGCTGCAATATTGTTGCAAAAGCCATGCAGATGTTTAATTTAAAATAAAAAGGCTTTTGTGCATTTTTTTAATCATGAAACTGTTTCTAAAAATATTCGGTTTTTATGAAGCCTTTTGAAGCTTACACTTTTTATACATAGCGGTTCAGCTCATACACTAAAATACCTCCAGCGAAATTAGAATAGCCCCGCATAATTGTGAATCTACTAAAACACAGCTTCAAATGCTCGCTCGCTGATCTGTTCTGCGTACAACAGCTTCTTTTTAATTTATTAACCACGGACATATCACGGCTGAAACAGTCGGTAGCTACATTGGGGCTTCCCACTCCTCCCCTCAGGGCAGGCTCCTTTCCTATCGCTCTGGCTCACTCAGCATCTGCATTATGGCCTTTTTCCGTAATACTGCAGTTTAATCTTTGAAGTTTTCGAAGAAAAAAGCGGCAATAGAAAGATGAGCGTAGAAAGGGGTATGAAATACCAATCCATATGTTCAGCCACCCGTGGAAACAAAGCCCTGTCCTCTGCGAGTAAGATTCAACTAACTAAGGGGCAAGTGTGCTCTTACCTGGCAGCGATCCTCATTCCATCCTTCCCAACTGGAGTGGAGGAAGGGTTGCAGCTACTTCTGCAGCCTCCTAGCCTTCTTTTCAGCCCTCACTGCGCTTCAACGTTTAGGAAATTTCCTCAAATTCATATTCAGCAAACAAACAGTCTCCTGAAAATCATGCTCTAAGACTGGAGCTTTGCAGGTCTCAGGTGGTGAAGGACTTGACCTTTTAGCTGCACTAAGATTTCTTCAGGAAAGTCCAAATACAACCTCTCACAAGGCTCAGATTCAAAGCTATTTACAGAAAGATGTGATGGAAATGTCATTGTCAACACAACCGTCCCTTGTCCACATTACATGGATATTTCCAAACAGACACCCATTTCAAGGAATTTTGTTTAGAGTAATTTTATCTCTATACTTTAGGAAAAAAAACACATAGCAAGGCAAACTTACTGAAGCCCAAACACAGTGTAGGGCTCATGCCACTGCTTCACACCCCACCACACCGATACCCAACACAAGAACACCCAATTAGCACTTCAACACAAGTTTTTCCTTTGGGGGACACACCTTGCCCGTCCTCATTAGCAGAAGAGTACGACACAGCTGAGGAAACTGCTCCTCTCAACTTCTATTTCCCTAAAGAATCCACAGAAATCTAAACTGAGCAAGAGGAAGAAAAGGGAAGAAGTTTGCCCCAAGATTGCAGCTGATCTTTTAAACTTAGGAGATTACCTGCCAGCTACAGTGGCTGGAACCCATGGATGGGAGCCCCCAGAGTGTCTCTGACAACCTCTGATACAGCCAAGGGCACAGGTGAAGTCATGCTTTAGTCTTCACTGCAAGCAGTCCCTTAGAAGTGGTGTTTCGAGGCATAATCACTCATTTAATTTAATATTAAGCAGTTTTTCATTTAAACTAGGAAGACCATGCATACCTGTAGTGTTGTCTTCAAAAAAAAGTAATAAAAAAATACGACTAATCACTGGGCTCAGATGTCAGATTTTTTTCTGCTGGCACTTTAAACAAAACCCAAGTTGTTTGTTCTTCTTTTTTTTTTTTTTAAAGATAAATCCCGCTCATCTGCTCGTGTCCTTCCATTATCTGCGTTAAGAAATATTGAGCAACATCTCTTTCCCCACACCCCTCCTTTTCTTGTTAACCTGTTAGCTAAAACTGATTTCAAACAGAACAGTAACCTATGGTAACTAATTTTATTTGCACAAGGGATGTGTTAAATGTCTCATTCTCTTTCTGTAGTGTACTCTTCCTAAAAAAGAAGCAAGCATTACATATTCCAGGTCCGCAGGATGCCAAACAGACATCTCCTGAGCAAACAGAATAAGTTAGTCAGTATAATAACTACAAAGACAAGAATAAGATTACAAGAAAACATCCTCTACAGCTATAAACACTAGCTGCAAGGCTTCAAATTCACCACCAGAACATTTTCATGCCAGGCCTATTCTGATCCCTTCTCACTGCTAAAGCAAGCAGATTTTTTTTTTCTCCCATTATTATGGATCTCCTATGTACTATTTTTGCAGAGAGGAAGGGATATGTGTTGATAAATGAGTCTGAAAGCCAATAAAAGTGACACTGGAACACACATTTCTTGTTTTAAGGACTAAAATCCCCCTCAAAAAAAAAAAAATCAGAAATGAACAGCCTGGGGAGTTTCCGCTTTGGCAGAACTAGAGTAAGGCAGTAGCCAAACACATTGCTACTGGCATCCAGTCTTGGAAATTTTAAGCCAGGAAAATCATAGCTTGCTTCAGTATAATTAAAACAGATGCTCAAAGGGGGCACTGTCAGGCTAGAGTGAAGAAATGATACAAAATGTATTTTAATAATCAAATTGTCTTGAGCAATCGGAGGGAGGAGGGGGTATTTCTATGCTTTGAAACTAAATCAGGAAAATCAGAAAAAACCCAGCCACACAGTGCTAATTAGATGACAATTCTCCCCCGTGCCCTAAATTAGTCACTGCTCAGACGGGCCAACATCTCTACGTGGAAAGCGCTCGTGGCGTTCGCCACTGTACGTGCTTCACTGTACCTGCTTTAGCTTCATTGTGGTGAGGGGAAAAAAAGCCATTAATCAACTTAATGATTGCTTAAAGGAAGCTCAGGTCTAAAACCGTTCATCTCAGCTATTCTTGTCAAGGCCCACATGGTCTCTGTAGGAAACAATTATCACTTTATAAGAAAACGTGAATTTCTGTCCAGCTGATTCAGTTTCTAATGGAGGCTGGACGTGTCTGCTCATATTTTGAAGGCACTCTCCTCCTTTTTTTAGTGCCTTTATCAACAGAGCCATGAACACGGCTATTGTCTCCTGGACAGAGCACTATGTTGGATTTATATCTGTATTAAATACTCCATATGACTCCCTCCAGCAGTATAGAGGGCCTTCAAGGAACAGCATGAAACTCAGCCTTGACCAAGGCCCTCTGATGATGCCAGAATGAAATAAAGGGCTCTCATTAGAAACAGAGAAGTTAGGCTTCTTAACATTTAAAGACAAAAATGTGGTGAGCTACAAGCCCTATGCACCAATTCAATTTTCTTCAGAGATTGCAACGATCCATATGGTGATATTACATCTAGGAATTCTGTATTTGTTAGCAATATTAACTAAGAACTTAACTTTGAATAAACAGATTCATTTACTGCGGTTCTTTTGTTGAATGTGTTTATAGGAAAACGTCACTTATTTTATCACTAGTTGGGAGTGAATGTGAATCCAGCAAGTATACTAATATAAAATTACATCCTAGAGAGGCTTCAGTTTTTCAGGAGAAAGGAGAGAAGACATTAGTCTGGCAGGTAAGAGATTGGTCTTGGGATCAAATAGAAGATATTAATTCTCTATTTGTCAAAATTATCTTGATTAACCTCAGCACACATGCAGTATAAAAATAAAATGACGAAAATAAAACCACCATTCATTTATCAGGTAATTTTTCACATGCATAGAAAAGCTGTACTTTTATATAGGCGTACCACCACCCAGCCTGGCAGTCAGGCTAGCCCCAGTGACCTCATGGTTCTGCTATGACTCATGAATATAGAAATCCATTAAAATGCTTTCATTAATCCCCGCTGCTTTTACTGTATGCAAAAGGCATGCAGCTTAAATACCGAATTATACAACAGGCTTCTGCCATGACTCCCTCCTGAGTCTCACCGGCTTAGGGAGGGAAACGCATGATGAATTTGAACAACGTCGATAAAAAATTGAGAGACAAGCTAGGGCAAAATGTTTTGCAAGACCTGACCACCACGACTATCACATCTGAGTGAATAAATATTCTTCTGAAGGCCATGGTTCATCACCTTCTATATGAATGGGAAAGCGTTCAGCTTTACCTTGCTGCAAATAGGCTCCTTTCTGTCCAGGGGCAGCAATCGGGTGAATGCAAACACAGGAAAGCTCTAGAGCTGGTCCCAACAGCCAGCCAACATTTTCAGGCTCTCTTTCTAGCTCTCTGCCACCTCAAAATTACTCATTCTTTCCTGACGAAGCGCTGCATCGGCTTACTCAGTGGTCTCCAAAATACCACTTTGACTTTTGGATGCCTAGAACACAACCAGCACGTCCACCTTTTAAAGTTCACCATGGTCACTTTACATTACTCAGATCAAGGGGAAAGAGAAAAAGGAAGGAAAAAAAAAAAGCCAGAGCCAAGGAAGTGGTGTTTGCCTCACAGGAGGTTTGCTTGCAAGCTTCTTTCAAACCTAAATCAGGACCCACCATCTCATTGTCTCCAATATTGCCTTTTTTTTCCCAAGCTCTACTGAACCTTTAAGCAGCTCAATCACAACAGTAAGTCCTGGCTTTCAGTGGCAGATGTCTTTTAAATTTTCTAAATTTAAAAACCAAGCAAGAAAAATATTTTTTCCTTTTGTAATGTAAATTCAAATCTGTCCGTCCTTTTTTTTCTTTCTTTCTTATTTTTTAAGATAAGTTTTAAATTAACTACTATGCCGGCAATATATTGGGGCATTCATCCTCATTCAGATTTGAAAGACTAGCTCTTCAATTATTAAATTTATCAACTTGCTGTGCAGTCTATTTTTAAAAGTATATGAAAGATCAGTGTAATCAGAATACATGGAATAAGAACATTTAGCAAAACTGCCATGCAGAAATCTGAAATTTGTGTTTGAGATCTGCTATATCAATTTACGGTTAATCCCAGGCTTGGTCTCAGGGGGGCTCGGGTCACTTTTTAATGGCCTTAAACAGCTGCATGGACACGACTCTCCCCTCCCCAAACCACCACACAACACACAAGCATTGTTTCCAACTCTGGGGATGATCCAAGTCCTTACTAAAAAGACTTGGTGCCCGCTTTACATTCAAAATTCCATCTTAATTTAACAGGGAAGACATCACAAGTTTGTCTTTAATAAAAATGAGTGGGGTGGGAGGGGGCTATTTCAATCTGGGATTGATCCATTTCTCTAGAACTACCCTTCAAGGTCCTGCGAAAGTTCTGGTACCCACATTCCAGAGGATTTGTGCTTTGCAGAGCTCCGGGGTGAGGAGAAGAGAGGGAGGAACTAAAAAATCCCTGCAAAGCATCACACTCTGCTTAGTTCTACTCTTTGCAGGCTGAGGCAAGTCCCTCTAACAGGGGTGTTTGTTCCTCCAGGAGCAAGAGGTGGGTTAGTAAAACAAGAGCCCCACACGCAGGTCACTGTCCCCTCTGAGGGTCTCCTAAATGTCTCACCCTGCCAATAAAATTCAGTGATTTCTGTAAGCAGACTCAATATGCACCTTTCACCATCTGTCTCCTCAAGAAATTTAGCATTTCTAAGCTCTCGCTTCAAAGGAACACCACCTCCTTTTGCAAGAGCTCGTGTTTTCAGCATAAATCCGTAGCGACAAAGTCTAGTAGAAGATGCCTTCAGTCAACGATGTCTGACAATGTCCCCTTCTGAAAATTGCACCCCATAAAGAGTTTACCGCTGGATCTTGACCTACTACCTCCAGGCTACAAGGGCCTGACATAAAATACTAATACCAAACACAAGTCACCTCGTTTAAAACACTCCTTTAACTTAAATAAAGTACTACTTCAGAACTCACTCGCAGCAAGACGTAAGAGTGTGCGCTGTGCTTTACTGCTGGGAATAGTCTGGGAAACAGAAACAGCGGGAATAGGATCCTTTACAATGACTTCAGTTTTTATTAACATATTTTTACAGGATATCCCAGTTAAGCCCGACAGCTTGTTTACAATAGGGCCCTGTCCAAGGACAGCTTAAAACTGTTATACAGTACGTACAGAAGGACAATACAGTCCCAGTACAAGCTACCAGCAGGCAGTAAATCATGTCAAAGCCTCATGTTACACCTGATTAACTGCTTGGCTCCAGTACTACAACCTATTCCAAGAATGCTTGCTTCAGTGTAGTTAAGAGCTGTCAGAGAATTTATGTCATCTGATGGCAAGTTACATAAAATAGTGCCCCAGTGTATCATTTAAGAAGCATTTACTTGGCATGAGCTGCACGAGTGTGCACTTCACACCTGCAGTATCCTCTGGTGCCATGTATTCCTTAAAAAGGGACCACATTTAGACGTCTCATTTACTAGGAGAAATCACATCACCGCTGTCCCAACAGGATCACAACTCTCTGAATTACGCTTCATCAAGCACATCCAAAATGTTATCGCTCGCAAGTCAGGCCATCCTCAACGTGGCCACCTCAATGAAACTAAATTTACCAGCTTTTTCCCTTGATTCCGTGAAATGGCTTAAAAATAGATATCGACATAAACTTGAAGAACCAAACGGTGAAATCTTTACGCCACCCGAACACAAAGGAAATCTTGTTTCTAGGCTCAAAATCAACCCAGGCCACTAATGAGGTAAATCTCAAAAGATTGTATGCCTGTCAAACATGCAGGGCACTACGAAAAACCTAATAATCTCCATGAAGTCTCTCAGTAATCGTGGCCTTAACTAAGATGCCATGTGTCCTGATCAAGAGTGAGACTCCCGTAAGTAATTGTAAAATCCTTTGGACTCTCTATGTGCAGCTTTTTCCAGAGCTCTGCAGGAACTCAGCAGTTTTAGCAAAAACACCTTCCACACACACAAACAGATCCAACATTTCTATAGGGCTCTTCACACTTATATGTATTGTTTTATAAGATGAACTGATCCTCTTTTTTTTCCAAAGTATTCTCATTATTATTATCTCTTTCCATAGGCCAGGGATACTTTAGCTTTACCCTTGATTTTAAACTGGTGAGCTCGTTGGCACTTCAAGGCTCTGCAGGAAACAAACCCAGTAAAGAGGACAAATCCTTACATTTAGCGTCTTGCAGCACACATGGTGGGCTGAGCACCTGAATTCCTCCTCTTGCTCACGTGAGGCTATTTCTTATTTTCACAATTATGTCGTGGATCACAGTAAAACATTCTCTTCTAAAATGGAACAAGGAATTTAATTAAAGAACAAGTCTTCTAAAAACAGCAGTAGAACAGCAGAACACACAGCTATGGACTGAAAACCTATCTGTCTACTATTTCTGCTCAGCATTTCCACAGATACCACAAGAAGAGCTGCTAACAAATGGAAAGCCTGATATGCAGTCACTTTTCCCTGGTAGGAGATGAAAAAAAAAAGTCCTTCTGGATTTAGTTTGGAGTAAGACCCAAAGGAAATACTAAGGTTATGGTAAAATAGATATAGAAAGTCTTGTAGAAACGCAGACATGGAATTGCAGATCATCCACAAGCAGTAGTGACTCTGAGGCAGAGGAGAGCACCTGAACGGTACCATGTGGTGGCCTCTAGATGCAAACGCCCGTGGAATTGAGAGGCAAGAAAGCAAGCGGCACACATTCCCTAGCAAGGTGTGACCTGAGACAGGAGCACCAAGAACTGGGGGACAGGAACCTGAAATGGAAACGCATACCCGAAAGCCCCTCCCAGATGCTGTTGTAAGTAGTTAATGCTGGTAGAAACGTTTGGGGATGGGTCAGCTGAGGCCAGCTTTCCAGAGGACTTCTCTCTCTGAATCCTGAGCAGCACAGGACTTGTCCTTACAGAAGGCAGAGCATCAAAGGGCAGTAGGTCTGGCAGGACCATCTCTAACCCTGCCACAGTTTTGGATTCCAAGCTCCCAGCTGCTTCGCTGGGGAAGAAAGATGGGTGGGAGGGAAGCAGCTCAGCCACCACTGAGCTCAGTAGCTGCAAGAGCCAGCAAGGCTCAACACAAGCGCTCACGGGGTTTAGCAGATTGCTAAACTTTGGGTGAGATGTGACCAAAGAGCTGCGCTGCCATGACTCAAGCCGCTGGGCAGAGCGTACCAGTTCAGACATGACGACAAGGCCTTCTTTGTGGCTAGAAGTCATGCTGACTGCTCGGCAGAAAGAGTGGTTATGCTGCAGAAGGACAACTACTTCTGGGAGGGTGCTCACCCATTGCCACTGCCATTTACTTGCCATTTGCAGAGCTCAGTGTCTTGAGCGGCCTTCATTCTTGCAGATTTGAGCTCAACATTTTAATCAGCTCCGGTTTGTAAAACAGAAAATTAGTAAATTTGCTTTTACCCAACTTGTTAATCTCCAGGTGGTTTTATTTAATGGCAAGAAAAATCAGATTTGGTCTCAACAAAGGTTTCAGTGAGTTCAGCCCTCCAAAGGTCAAGGTGCAACTGAAAATCCATGACTAAATCTAGCTGTGTTCTTTGTCTTGCTCAGCTGCCTCCAAATGCATAAGTGGAAGCAGCAGCATCTGCCTTTACAGACCTGGTGACTAAGTGCGAGTATTACTTACATGTGATTTTCTTTTCCCGGTCTTTCAAGTCTTCGCCCAGAGCATCAAATACCAGAGCCATGATGTGCTAACACCACCTTTCCTGTTGAGCCCTGCTCTTCCCCATTCCACCCTAGGTTTCCAAGAAGTTGTGTGCCTCTGGAAATAATTTAGCCTCCTAGAAGCACTTGTAAGGCAAAACTGAATGAAAAAAAACCCCTGTATTCCTGTCAAATGGATCCATGCAATTTTTAAATTGACTTTCAAAAACCAGGGGAAACTAACAATGCTGATTGCTGCCTGAAATCATGACACAGACAGCTTGGGGCATTTAGTGTTGTGATGAAAGAAAAGAAAACAAGGCAAAGAGATTAGCAAGCCTCGCAGAAATAATGTCGTTTAGTAAATCCAGCGCTTCCCCTTTCACCACAGAAAGTTTAGATTTACAAGTACAGTACCGCACATGTTGGTTTTCCCAATTTGGAATTCCCTACTACTAAGTCCAATATTACACAGGATACCTGCCTATAGTAGAGGGCTAGCTACTGCTCTTAAACATACCTGCAGACTTGTGACTATCATTATTTCACAGCACAGCTTTGTAAGAAGTGATTTCAGTGCAGGTACGACTTTCTCATCAAAAGGCAAATTTTCCTTTAAATTATTCATACGACAATAATTACACTTAAACAACATAGTGGCAAGTTTTAGCATGCGCACCGAAATGCTACTTTACTACCTTCCAATATCCAGCAGGATGAGATAGCAGACATCAGCCCTGACTGTATTATTCTTCCACTGAAACTACACCTACAGTATTTCAGCATGACAATTGGCACTTGCATCATCGGTTCCCTTATTAAAAAACAACACCACGGCCAGTGTTTCTACAGGCAACACTTGCTCAATTCAAATGATATATCCGAACAGATTTATGCTACACCCTGCTTTGTCATGAGAGTATTTAATCCCAGGCGATGAGTGTATGTCGGTGTTTGCTCGTGACTCTGAACTCCAGCTTTAAATACATGTTCCAGGGATACTTTCCGTAGAGTCAAGGTCGATGGGGAAGGAAGCAGGAAAAACTGAATTGTTAAAGTTTCACAGAAGAGATGAAGGAAGTTACGTACAAGGGAAGCGTTTGTCTCAGCACCGATCTTAGCAGGATTCAAATGCTTATTTTTGTCTGTTTTAGTTTAAGCCTTGAAATCTTGGAACCCAAGAGACAGAATCACAGGGTAGAAACTACAGCGTGAACACTAAATTCTACCACAAGCCCCTGCTGACAGAAATAATGGCTGTGGCACCGCAGTAGCATTCTTGTTACCCTGAGGGGCTTTGCCTCGAAGTTTGAGTCAGAGAGGCAGCTGAGCACAGCGACTTCTGCTTCGAACGCTGACCGTTACTCTGCTGTCACCTTTCATTCCCCTTTCTGCATTTCTGGTGCTCATTCCGCTGCACACCCATTTACCTTTAAATCATAAGCACTTTGGGTGAGAGATGCATACAAAGGTTAGGAAAATCCAGCTAGGACCTCTAAGCACCATCACTCTACCCACAGTGAGAGCAGTAACGGTCCTAAGCCTGGCTATAGGCTGGGACGAGAAGAAATGATTGCAAAAGGGCAATTTTTACTGTAATAAAGGTCATTACATATTAATCTGACACTTCTCTTTTGCCTAAACGATGCACTGCCTCACCACTCTAAAGCATCTGTGTGGTCATCATCATGCTTTTTTTTCCTCCAGGGCAAACGAGCATATCTATTAGAGACTAAGCTATAGACGCTAAAAAAGAAGGAACAGAAAAAAAGAGCCATAATGAGAAAAATCTCTTTGAAGACAATACCAACACAGTAAGGCAGATAGTAGAAAAAATGCCGCATTTTATTACAGGGAAGAAATGCTTCCTGCTGCGATCTGGCAGATACCGTGACTCACACAAACCTGAACGCTGATGGAAGACCAAATAGGCTTCTACAATCTGAGCTTTGCTCCTGGCCTGCTTGAAGTGCCTTTTCCAACCTGAACTCCCTTCAGCATATTTTCCATATTCAGAGAGAATATTTACAACGCATGGAAGAAAAGACCGAGCTCACGTTTTAATGGATAACAGCTCCTTGGATAGCCTGAATCTCAGTGCATGACTTGCTTTGCAATATACTGGAATCAAACACACCTCGTAACACCCGTTAGTTTGGCTTAGTTTCAAAAGGTTCTCCACAACGTCCCACCCAGATGGCAGATTATGAAGCCAAGCCGATGTTTAGGCCAGTAAAGGTAGCTGTGGGGGCAAGATCTGGTTTGGAAACAAACTGTATCGAACGGGTCCAAAGAAGGGTTGCAAGGATGACTGCAGTGCTGGAGTACTTCTCCAACGAGGACAGGCTGAGAGACTTGGGGTTGTTCAGCCTGGAGAAGGCTCTGGAGAGACCTTATAGCAGCCTTCCTGTACTTAAAGGGGGCCTTTCACACTGAAAGAGGATAGATTTCTATTAAATATTATGAAGAAATTCTTTACTGTCAGGGTGATGAGGTGCTGGAACAGGTTGCCCAGAGAAGTTGTGGATGCCCCATCCCTGGAAATGTTCCAGGCCAGGTTGGAGCTTTAAGCAACCTACTCTAGTGGAAGATGTCCCTGCCATGGCAGGGGAGTTGGAACTAGATGATCTTTAAGGTTCTTTCGAGCCCAAACCATTCTATAGTTCTATATGCTACCAGTATTATCTTTCTGTAACATGAGGCAGAGCCTAATTTTACTTACTTTCTCAACATGATCTTTTTTGAATGGCAGCACAGTCCTCTTAATTTTTGTAATTTCATCAGGATATCACTTTACAGCCGCCTTCTTGCTAATTCCTTGTTCCCTAGCACACTAGCTTTTGTTAAAGAAACATACATGGAAAAAAAACATTTACCTTAGCAAACTCAGCAAAATAACCACATTGCTTGAAAACAAATGCATTCGTGCGACTCAAATGTGGCCGCCTCTGAGTCACCACACAACTCCCACATCAGCACACAACCTCCTGTCATTCGAAAACCTCATTAAACCGATTGACACTTGTATCTCTTCAGACTGATGAAACGGGAAAAGTTTTGAGAGAGCAGCAGGTTTTGCTGTCCCCTAGCTATTATCTGCTGAATTTGGGAAATCCCTTCACAGTTGTTTCCCTTCTTAATGCTAACAGGCACGGCACAAAAAACTATAGATTCCCACATTTATTCAGAATTAGGATCCTTTGAGAAAAAAAAAATATGCAGTTCACAAAGCAACGTAAAAATACTTGTTCTCAGCAGAACTGCAAAACAATAAATCTTCAAGTAATTTTAAAAAAGTCTGTTTTTTCAAAAAGCCCACTTTAATTACTGCGTGGTTAGCTCAGTTTTGTTTTGAAGACGCCTAACATATGGTCTGATTTACACAACACTGGTAGTGAGCTCAAGACAGAAGATTCAAGTCTAGCTGCAGAAGTATGCAAAATTTACCACCATGCATCAGGATCATTCTTCTCATCAGATGCGTATGGCCATCTAATTTTGCATATATAGCTAATTCCTCTTGCTAAATATTCTTTTAATGCTAAGAAACGTATTTTGATGCTCTCATATGTACGGCTTGTGGTTGTAGCTGATGACAGAGGAGCTGCCAAGGGGTGGAAATCACTTGATTCCTCAGGCAGGGCAGTCTCTCTTTCCAGATGTGCACTTACACTCTTGGCCCCAACAATCCCAAGAGAAAAAGAGAGGTTTGTGCGCAAGGGATGGCATTTGACAAGGTCGTCTTCAAACTATACAGCATATAGACTTTGGCCGTACCTCTCTCTCTCTCTCTCAGCTGTTTGTGTTTTCTTCCTAGGGCTTCAAGGAAAGAAGTTACAAACCGAGCTCTTTACTACAAAAAAACTACAACCTTCAACAACATCACATCTTTTGGCACCGCTCAGTGCCGCGCACCTCCCAGTGCTGTGACTACTCTCTGCCTTCAAACACAGCGCTTTGTTATTTCCTTCCCAGTAAAAGCACTTGAGAAAACATCAACATGTGGCTTGTAAAACCAAGTTTTTAAAAAAAAAAAAAATACCACAAGAGATATTAGCATCTGTTTAACCTAGAACCTCTCGCTCGGTTCTCAGGAGTTCAGAGAACTCAGCGGTTTCTTTTTTTTTTGACAGAAGATAGTGGTGTGGGTGATCTGCTCTGCTGGAGCTACTGGAGCAGCACTGCTCGGTCTCTGGGTCACAAGTAGGTCACAAAGCTTTATGCAGCAGTTTGCAAAACAACTATACACAAAAAGTAAGATTTTTTTTTCGAAAGATATGCGTACGTTCCTAGGTAAGGAAAGAACTAAACTCAGTCAGCACTGGAAAAATGATAATGGTTCAAATGCTTTGCCTTGGTTTTTTTTGATTGCAAATGATAACTACAGTGGCAGCACTCCACAATGCATTTGTGATTCATTTTTTCCCTCCCAAAGAAGTTAAGCAATTCTCAGATTTTTTTCCCCGATAAGTCTAGGAGGCCCATATTAATACAAAAACCTTGAAAAACACAGATGTAGATGGCCTTATCATCAGGAGATCCTGTCTGAAAAGCTAAGAGTCGTGGATTCTCACCAGGCAGATGCTGGGGATCCTGGACTACAGAAGAAGAAAACTGTGGTCTCAGATTCGTGTTATTTAGGATCAATTTAGGATCATTGTACTTATCCATACTGCTTCTCCTTCGCCACTGCCGCAGGAATCGCACCGAGGGAGACGGCCACTTGCAGCTCATCTTCCCATCACAGGGGCCCTTACCTACATCAGGCTGAGGTGCAGGGAAAAGCAGGTTTACAGAGGGAAACATAAAATCCCATCTGACTGGGATTTGTTGTAGGAGGCTGGAGAGGAATGGCAGGATCCAAGCAAATACCGCTTTCATACATCCTAGAAGGAAGGCAACGAGTCCATAACAGGCATGGTCTTGCCACCCTCCTTGTGATATCCAACAATAGAATTACAGTCAACCGTACAACTGCTTCAGATTTGTTGATATCTCATTGCCTAGGCAAGGAAAAAAGCTACATTATTTCTGAAGATGTATGCCTTGTTATACAAATAATATAAAAAGATAAGGGGTTTCAGAGAGTAACAGAAATCAAGAGGTTCTTTTGGTACCACCAGAGTTAAAAACCTGTAACTTTAATATAGAGTATTTCAAGTATTATCAAGCAAGATAATCAGACTTCAGTTTAATTGCTCCCTTTGTGAAAATACGTTATTAAATTAATTAACCAAGTTATCTTTTCAGAGCACGATCCATTACTAATTCTAAAAATATTGATCCTTTCACTTGGAAGTCATTGTTCGGCATCAAACTGGTTTTTACAATTAGCATATACTAGCAAGCTTAATAAAGCTCAAGGACTCCCCTCAGGACCTAAGAGGCTGCAAAATGAAAATATTCCTCAATATGCTCAGAAATTACCATTATGCATAGTCATCTTGATCCCAAGCAAGGAAGGGAATAAAAACTTAAGTAACTATCGACAGCACAAATCTCAAGTGAGCTTACTATGAAAAAAAATTCTCTTTTCTCTTGTCCAGCCGACATTGACTTACATACTAATGAAGTTGCATCACCAGGGGTCTTCATTTTGACCTCCAAGTTGTACCTCCCAGGAACGTATCTAGAAAACCACAGCACTCCCCAAGTCACACTGACTTTGTATTCCTTTCTCACACTCTACTTTGGAAACTACTCATCACAAAGCCTTCAGCTTCTGTGCAAACAAAAAAGCGATCACTACCAATTGACAGGGAAGCTGTTATATAAAATAAAAAGCTTCCTGAGCACCCACAGACTACCCTGAGTGGGAAAGCCTGTTAAAAACAGCACTACTCAGATTCCTAACACTCTACAGAACTACAAACAAGGGAAATGGGACTCTAAACCAATTCAGGAAAATTAAAAGTTAAAAATTTGCACAGTATTCTTTAGGAAGCGGGAGGGTTAAAGCATTCATTTATATAAAACACTGAAAATGACTGAAAAAATAGCTACTGGAGGAGGGATACAGGGCAAAGCAGATTTACAATATTCCACATGTGCAGTTTTTCATTATCAAACGGAAGTTTCATTTACACTTGCAAGTAATTAATACAAGGCCCTTAGAGTTCCTCTCCTTCTCCTTGCTCTTCTAAATGACATTCTTTGCCCTCACTTCTTTCCATGATTCCTCCACCTCTCCACAAACACCGTTTCCATAAACAATGAGAGGTTGGCATTCCGGTTGAACTGAGGCCTTTCAACTAATTTCTTCCTACCTTTATCTTGTCCGTGTGTAAGTTTGCGTGGTGATTGTAGGACCCCAAGTGGCATTGGTCTTAACTTCTGCAGGAGAGATGTACAGGTTTCTTTCTCCTTAGAGGAGCACTTCCTTCATCACTGAAAAACCTCACCAGAATATCCACATTTTTCCTCTTGAGAGCCAATACCTCCAAGTTTTCCCAGGATACACTACTTCATAGGGATTTAGACATCTGCACATGTTTCATTCATTACTGGAAGAGGGAAAACAGCGTTTTTCAGCAACTGAAAAGAACCAAAGAGCCAAAACCTCCTTATTCTGTAAGCAGAACAATCATTCTTTCAGCTACACCCAAACACAGAGCTGAGAGTTCTTTCCAGTATTTATGAACAGCTTGTTACAACCTGTAACTTCAGGACAACGTTGCTGTTTCTGTCTTTTGCTCCCAACAGAGGACAGTAAGGGATGTGACCTGCCCACACAACTGCTGATTTATGCTGTGCTGACTAGGAGGAACTACACTGTCAGCAAGACAATTTCTCACGATTATGGTGTTTACCTGTCTCACTGAGAAGTCCATGTTCTGAATGTAAGAAGAAAAGCTATAAGCACAGCTCAGATACAAGATACAACACATGTAGAGCATGTACAAGCTAAACGTCTCCTTTATGCAAAAGACAGATGACACATGCTCTAATTAAAGGTTAGTCAAGGAGTATAATGACTGGAGGCCAAACATAAGAGATGATAATCTTGATTACAGGTTGGTCTGACAGATCAAAGTCATAAATTAGCTCAGCGTTCCTAGAAACAACTTTGTGAACTTTTGATGAGAAGACTATCATGTCCTGAATTCTTTCTCCATCACTTGAGACTTTTTCTTCCCTTTAAATAGCCCACACAATTTAGGCACTTGCTGCTTTGACCGGGGCTGAAACGCTGCTGAAGTGAAATGAAATGTTACACGGCAAAGATAAACCTTGACCCGCCAAACTCAACCTTGCCTGGCCTGTGCCTGTTTGTACTCCCCAGGGCTGCAACCTACACCCTCATGGTACTACTGGACTCACTGCAGCTGAAGAAGCTCCCTCCCTTCCATGGGCTGCCCTAGGCTCTTTACTTCCTTGCTGCCCTCACAGCTGCAGCCACAGCTCCTTGCCCCTGACCTTCTCCTCTCAGCCCACGCAGCTGCTTCCTTCACACCTTCCTCGTGTGAGCTCAGCGGTCATCATTGCATGCTTTGAGCCATCTCCTCCAGGATCATATCCACATACCTCCCCTCCAGAACTTCCTTCAACTGACCCAGACCACCTTTCTTTCTCCCCTCAGTTCCACTCCACCACAGTTTTCCTCAAAGCATCATCATATCCTTCATGGCGTGCGAACACACCCCGCAGACCCTTCTTCCAAGGGCACAGAGCTGAGCCATCCCCTCAGGCCCAGAAGAGAACCTCTTACTCTCACCACCCTGACAGCATCCTCTGCTGCTCCACTCCCATGGGAGCTCCTCAAACAGCCCCCACTCAGGCTGCCTTATCTCCCCATCCACACCTCACACCTGTTCATGCTTAGCCCTTCCTCAACCCCTTTGACCATCCAATTCTAATGCCCTAGGACCACAAGCCTCTTTATTCCCCTCCTCCACATAAAGTGCACTTCCCTTCCACAGTCTCCAGCCAGCTTCCAGGGTTTCCCCGACTCATTGTAACATCACAAGCAACTCCACTCGTTTTCCTGCGCTCCTTGCTGCCAGGATCACACCCCTGTTCTCCTGTCTCCACAGCCATGGCTCATATCCAGCATCCTGCACCCTCAACACCCAGTTCCACAGCTGCTCACCATCCAGCAATTGACCTGCCTTCGCTGGGGGAGGAAGGAGGGATGGAGCATAGGAACCATCTTCCCAACAACTGGGTTCTGAACATCAGATGAACAATGATCTCTGCTTACCCTAGGTTTTGGAAATGACACCTCACTGAACTTTTTTCTCACGGCCTCTTGAAGCAAGCCTGCATAGACACCTCCATCAGATAATAGGAAGCAAAGTATTGTCTTAATAGCAACCACTCACCGTACAGCTTCTTTTCTAAGTTAAGTGGAGAAACAGCCAGCAAAAAGGAGATTGGAAACCTGTTCCTGTCGTATTTTATTGCGATGGTATGAAGCACCTGTCTTATTACAGATAGCAGTTACATAAGGATGCTCAGAAAATGTATATTTAATCTACAAAGAAAAATAAACAGTTACCAATATTTATTTAGAAGCTACAGAAAAAAAAAAGTACAGTGCAATAGTTCCCCCTACTGACAGCACGAAATCAAATTACTAATCAATGTTATTTTCTGGGTGG
Organism: Coracias cyanogaster; assembly: GCA_033124195.1. NCBI lineage: Eukaryota > Metazoa > Chordata > Aves > Coraciiformes > Coraciidae > Coracias > Coracias cyanogaster. Next base: position 24,526 of record JAVSBS010028956.1, on the reverse strand, counting down.
TCCTCAAATTACTAACTCAATGTCCTAACATGGCTCCTACACCAGCTTGCCAGTACGCAGTAAACCACGTGAAAATCCTTAGAAAATTATGAAGATTCGCCAAATGGTAAAGAACAAAATCTGACAAAACTGCGGTTGATCCCTAAGATTATTTCTCATGTATACAAAATAACAGTACGCAGCTACGGTGGTGCAGACCCCCCGGCCCATGTTGCGATGTCACAACCTGCCAGCATTGTGTCCTTGCTTTGGCAACAAGCGCAGCAAGTTGGGACATCTGGTACTTTCTTGTCCTCGTTACGGTACAGCGAGTTCAGACAATTAGGCACTCCCTAATTGTACCTGGAACTCCTGCTGTCTGGAGCGTGGCGTGCTCTGGAAGGTACCAGAATCACCTGACATGAATTGTGGCCGTAATGGAAATACACTGACCAAAGTCAATCATTTTGCGATCCCAAGCGAGACCCTCTGAGGTCTGTGACCCAGTATCTCGCTCTGAAGTGGGACATCTCTCAGGGGAGATTTCACCAGGACCTCAAAGAGCAGATTTCAAGAGGATTTCCAAGATTGTCTGTGAAGCTGGTGGCTGACAGATGCTGACGAAAAAAGAAAGGGTCAAAGATCGTCTGCTGACAAATGCAGAAGAAGAATAGTGAGCAATTCACTACAATTAGATTTCATGAGGTTTCAAAGATCGTTTGGTACCAATAACTCACTACAACTTGCAAGGAAAGAAAAAAAAATCTTGATTGTAGTTTAAGCTCTGTATCTGTGCATGTAGATGTTCGTGTGTGTGCAATTTAAGAAATTTTATTGTAAGTTTCGCATGAGAGTTGTCATTTTCAAATCTTTGACTATGTCAAATTACAGCAAGTCTTATTAAATCGCTCTGATAATTGGCTGACGATTCAGTATTGTTAAAAATCATATAACCTACTCTTGTGATTTACCATAATAGCGCTAATAAATCTTACATCGCTGCAATCTCAAAGTTGTGTTGGATCCATAATCACGCATTCCCCGACAAACTGGCGCAATGACTCAACAGGAGGTTTTCCTCACTCTTTGTATCCCTTCCATTAGGTGCATACCAGTGATTTAAATCTGGGACTAAGATTAGATCTAGCCGCACCTAAACTCCAGCAGGAGATTAGAAAGCAAGGAGGGTCCACTCTGAACCTCATGACTCAACGGGAGGATCCTTCCTTACCCTTTTACATCTCCAGTCTCTGCATAAAAAATTCTAGATCAATTCTCACTCGATTTTTCTTTTTATGTTTCTTCTGCGTAGAAAGTAAGAGTGAACCTCACCATCAAACTTTAAGTCACGCCTTTACGAATTCACATTAAAATCATTCTTATTAATACCTTTGATGGTGATTCTTTAATTAAGACGTTCCTTTGCGACAAACTGGCGTAGCTGACAGGATCCTAAATCAGGATTCCGCTACAAGTGATTTAAAACACTCATCCGTGACAGCAGGTGATAAAGTGCGTGTGGGTGTACGCATTCTGAATGAAATGCGAGGGTATTCATCACCAAAACCAGAAACGTGAATAAAGTGCAGCTGCATCGCTTCCTACGCTTGCTGAAATCTCAAGGACAGATGGCAGGTCGGAGCAGAGACTTGTCAAATTGCAGCTGTATTTAGGGACTGAGCTCTTCGGACAAAGAGAAGTCTGACATTCAGCCCGGTCCCCAGTTTCCAACAAAAGGCAGGGAAAATATTGTCCTTCTGCTCCAGCGTCAGCTCTTTAAAACCAGTGACAGCTAAGTAAAATCAGAACCAAGAACAGCCGCGTACAGAAGTCAAAAATGCAGTTTGGGACTAGATGTGCATCTCATCATGAATAGCAAGAGAAACTTCTCACCTCGCTTTCTGTTCTCCCTCTGCTCTATGTGGAAAATATCATTACACATCAACAGGACACGTACCTTCCTCTCAACTGCATCTCCAGCGCCTGGCTTCTTCACTTGCACGAGGTTTTCTGTTCCTCTGAGCACACAGAGCGTAATGCCACTCAGTCAACTCCCCGGCAGGTTCTGTGAGCATGCTTCTTACTCCAGGTTTGCACAGCGTGGCGCAAGAAAAGCCTTGCTCGTGGCTGGGGTTTCTAGTAAGACAAAATACGACAAGTCAGTCAAAAAGATTCTCTTTAGGGCACATGCAGTTGCTCTGCATCACATCAGAGCCACAATCCTACCACTCAAGCTCTGTGCTGAGGTAAGATGGATTTGGAACAGTCATTTATCATTTTCCACTCACTTTGGTTTTAGCAGCATTGCACCTGCTGTTATAGAAATCCTCTTTCCAGCAATATACTTCTTTAGGGAAAAAAAAACCTACTTAAAGCAGATCTCTTGCCATAACCCATACCGTAAGAAAATTTAGTTATGACAGCAGATCATTAACTCCTTAGGGAAGGGACCAAAACTGTTATCTTGGAGGAAAGCTCCTGCACCCCAGGTATGCCCGAAACGAGGAATGCCACAGAAAGGCACAGCACGTATACTTTCCACATTCTACCACCAAACTCCTTGACGGAGCACCCTTTGCCTTTGAACCGGTGCTGGTTACAGCAGAAATCGGATGATGAGACCACGAGTGGGGAAACCTTTGCCTTTTAACTGGTGTTAACTACAGCAGAAATCAGATGGTGAATATATGTGGGGAAGCTGGTGGCTGGGCCACAGGCAGCAGCAGCCTGGCACCCCAGGCACGCATAGACCCCAGCACAGTGGTCGCCCAGGCGCTGAACTGGGAAGAACTGGAAAGATTTCAGTGCTTTATAACCCTCCTGAAGACAACCGACCTCTGACCTCCTCTGAACTTGCATCCTAGATCCCTGCCATGACTCGTTTCTCGGACACCTGCCTTACACCAACGGCACCGAGACACCGGGGGCCGGTGCTTGGTGCGGGTTTGGGGGCGCCCGGCCCCAGCACGGCGGCGCGGCCCAGGCCCAGGCCCAGGCCCCGGCCCAAGCCCGGGCCCAGGCCCAGGCCCAGGCCCAGGCCCGGCGCACAGGAAGGCCGCTGCCGGCAGGCCCGGGGGCGGGCGCGGTTTAAAGCTTGGGGCGGAGGAAGGGAGGGAGGGAACCGCTGCCGGAGAGGAGGGAGGGAACCACCGGCGAGGAGAAGGGAACCGCCGCGACCCGCTGGCTCAGGCAAGTGGGGCTCCCGGGGGAAGGGGGAGGACGGGTCATCTTAATACTGCTACCTGCCACCCCTCTCTGCCTTCAGGGGTCACCCCCATTAAAGTGCTGCTGGCCGAGCTTTTCGGCTTTCCCTTCTGCGCAGAGGGAAAAAGGGGTGGCTGGGGTGTATCGCAGCCGGAGTTTATACAAAAATCCCGTTAACAAACCCTACCCTTGTGCCTTGCAAGCCTTGATTCGTGTGAGCATCTCTCTGCGCTACGGAGAGGGCCCAAGAGGGGTGCAGCCGCTGCAAAAGCTTGCTCTGTTCTTTTTCCTTTAGTTAATAGTATTATGTTTTCTTAATAACCTTTTTGGGATCTCGTAATCACCAGAATTTGCTAGAAATTGCAACAAAAAGAGCTGCTGAAAGCTTACAGATCCTAATGTTTTTTGGTCCCTTTCCTGTATCTCAAGAAATCAGGTCTGTGGTTCTGTGTAACTATCGGTATAGCAACAGAGACAGGGAAACACTCCTCTGCCTTAATCCTTCTCAGCAATTTAAACCAAGTAAATCTTCAGGCAATGTTTTGTCCTCCCTGGAGGTAATAAAGAGGAGGGAAATGTCACTGGGCACATTTCCACTGTGTCCTTCATACCATGCCTAGAACCGTCCCAGCCAGCCTTTAAGGAGAAACTAAATCCTGTCACTTTTGTCACTTTTATCACTTTTACGTGAGGGCTCTGTTACACCTCGAGATACTTCAGCTGTTCCCCCTCCCCAAGACTCAAGAAAATGCAAAATGAAAGACCACAGCATTAAAACTATGATGTGCTCTCTGCTTCAACCCGTTGACATTCTGGAACTATGATTCAGAACTGGAAATAGAAAAGCTCTTTATAAAAAAGGTCAGCTTTCTATAAAAATGTCAATTTCGATGAAATCTCATTTTATTTTCAGGAAAAATTTCTATCAAGGCATGTAATATGCTGACCTACCGCAGCGCAATCTTTAGTTGCTAATCTGGATTTTGGGGTTTGTTAATACGAACAAAGATCCCGATGAAAGGGATGTCCCGTACCTGTGGTGTGGGATCAGGCTGTGGGCAGAGCCCGCTGGAGGACAGAGACCCCTGGACGTCCCTTTTCTCTGCTCTCAACCCTACCACTGACTTTCATCTGCATGCCACATCTAGAATTACAGCCCGACGTAGCCTGCCCTGAGACAACGGTTTATCTTTAGTCTTTCTTGGGCTGAAAAAAGTCACAATGAAAATGTTTTCACGATGATGTGCAACCTTGGAGGTCAGGGATCAGAAAGGTAACGTTCTCCTAAGTCTCTCAGGCTGAGATGTCTATGTGGAGAGCCGGCTCACCCAAAACAAACTCTTTTGTCCATGGAGAGGAGTGGGTAGTCAGAGAATTCACCCCACCCAAAATCTGGAACAGCCAAGCTCCTGACTCCAATATCTCAGTAAACACTTGTGAACGTTATTTCAGTAAGAATTTCAGAGCCGGTCAGTGGGTGATCCTACTCTTGCTCATCTCTTAGTTTTTATGTGACTTTACACTTCCCAAGTTTTGCAATGTCAAATCTCAGAATCCTGTGCCAATTAAAAATGGAAAGGATGTCCTAGATAAATAATGTAGCTTGTAAAACAAGCAGTACTCTCCAAACAGAAGATGCAGGGCTTTAGGAACTGCACAACAACGTGGAACCGTCAGTGGCTTGAGGTTTCATCGAGAGCAGCTTTCGACTACTCTTTCACAAGGATAGTTTAACCTGGATTTGAAGAGTACAGTCCTAAGGTACTTCTCTTGAAAAAGAGGCTGTGTAAATCTCCCTGCTTTATAAGCATCATACCATACCCCAACACATTTGCATTAAGGAAGGAAATTGGCAGAGATGCCCATTCAAGTGTGAGTGGTAGGACTTCTTTTAACAGTCTTGCTCGCTTTTCTCCCTCTTCCCTTTAACTGACTTTAGCCAAGTGAATGAATATTGAAGAACATAATAAAATTGAAGTATATAATAAGAAAACTACACTGAAAACAAGTGGTTTATGCACTCTGAATTCTTAATTCATATCCACCTTTCAATGGCAAACATGTTTAATCTTTTCTTTTGCAGTATGTCCCAATGGAGTCAAGTTCAACAACTGGAAATCAAGTTTTTGGAGCAAGTAGACCAGTTCTACGACGATAACTTCCCCATGGAAATCCGCCATCTGCTAGCACAATGGATAGAAAGCCAAGATTGGTAGGATTAGATTTCTTCCCTCTCATATGATTTCAGTCATGAACAATTCTTTCATTATCTGGTAATTTTAGGGTGCTTATTCGCCAACCTGCACTCCAGGAATAGTATTCTACTAGCTATGGATTTAGCCTGTTTAAGTGTCAAAGTTTAAATTCAGGGAATGCCTGGAGGAGAGGTTTCAGTTGAACTTATTCCTACACAAAATCCAGTTAAAAATGGCTTAGCAAAGTAACACTATTATGGGTTTTCCATAGAAAAAAAAATAATGCAAGTTAATTTTCAGGGGAAAAATACATTTACCTCTTGCACTTGTTCAAAATGGCACTTAAAACTAGATATATGATTCTGGGGAACGAGAGAGCTACCTGCAGAAACTGTTCTCTGGAAGGTGAATTTATGCACAAATCTGGATCACATTCACTGCAGAGTTAAGAAAACTCAGAACTAAATGCCAAAAAAAGTCTCTTACTTGTATGACCAAGATAAACATCTCAGTTTTTCAAGCTAAATCCACAAGACTATTGGAGGACTATTGAAAAAAAAAAACCCAAACAAAAAAGTCTTGTAAAGAATATAATCTATCCTTATGGTTTATAGCTCAGTGTTTATGAGGCTGGAGGAACATAGGAAACATTAAAATCTCCTTTTTGCCAGATTTAGCAGGCGTCTCTCAAACAGGCATCTGCCATTTGGAGGGCAAGGAGAGAGAGAATATCCCAAGGACAAGGATGCCGTGCAGTCCAAAGTCTATCTTCTTCTATTTTGCTCGCTAATGTTATTGCCCTTCATGTACCAAGCTGTTCTGTAAACAGCAGAACCAGTAAAGCCTGGTTTTGTGTCTGTGTCCTTTGTCCTCTACATACCCTTCACCAGTAGCTTCAGAGTCTTCCTGTATCCCCAAATAGTTTGGCCAGGCAAAAGCTCATCTGGTGCCTGGTGTGAAGATATCTATCTGCTGACTGGCCATCTGGCTGTTGCCTCCTGGAGCAAGTTATTATTGCCATTTTCCTCAGTGGAGGCACTAATTTGGATTCCTCTCTTCTACCAAGCTGCCAGTTTTTCATAAAATTTGTAAGAAGATGCTATCTCTCGGACTTCGAGCCCAGTGTCAACTTTGAAACTGGACAGCAAATTCAGACGTTACATCAGTGTGACTGACAGAACGAGAGGGACAGTACACATAAGCCCCATTTCCTCTTAGAAGTGGACTGAAAATATTTAAGTATTCACTGGACCAGAGACTAGAAAACCCTGGTTGTCTCCCCTCTGTAGCTAAGAACATTCCCACCCTATCTTTATAGCTGCGTGTCTGTGTGAATATAAATAAAAGGATCGTAAAATCAGTTATTCACAGACCTCTTAGCTATATGCAAGTCATCATATATTTAAAGCCGTTTTGCTGCCTAGATTTCTTAATGAATTATAATTTTCTGCACAGGTAGATTGACACTTCTTACGGCATTTTAAACACCTGTGGTTCTCATTCACTGATTCTTTAGGGAGGCAGCATCCAACAATGAAGCGATGGCAATGATCCTTTTACAGAATTTACTAATACAAGTGGATGAACAGCTGGACCGAGTTTCACAGGAGAAGAATCTTCTCTTGATACACAACCTGAAAAGAATCAGGAAGCTGCTGCAGGTGGGTCATGACTTGAGATGACAGATTGCGTACTCTTACTGGTTTCTAAAGGTAGCGCCCAACCTCCGAACGCAGTTTGTCCCTGTGCCCAGCTCAGAGCTGTCCTGATTGCTACAGACTCCAAGTAGCTATGGGAGGAATAAGCTTTCAACAAAATAACTCAAAATAGTAATTCCACTGCCCGTTACTCTGCGGAACAGTAATTCCCATTTTAATGCACGCTGCTCAGATACAAGTGCTGTGACTTCTTAGCTCTGGGCGCTTCTGTACTCTTAAAAATAAGACTGTATAGTGCTTATATGGATGTTTGTGTTCGTGACAAATGTAGTTACCACCTTTTAGACATACACAGATATTGAACTAGGGAATAAAAATGCGTATTTGGGGCTTAAAGCAGCACCTGCAAAAAGGAACTCCTGTAAATCATTAGCATTGTTTGCTATTTTATGCTTAGCTGGGATTACTTGTTATGAATGGCTTAAAGGCTTTTCCATTAGGCTTCTGCAAACTGATACTTATTTTGATTGGCTGCATGTTTCTCGAATAATTATTATCTAAGGCAAGGATTCTCAGAGTTCCGCTTCATTAGTCACCTACTTCCTGACATCTGTCTGGCTTCCACATAAGATAGGCATCAGAGTTTAATGAAAGTTTGGGGTTTTTTTTTCTCTTCTTTGATGGTGTTTTCCATAAGTACTTAAATGACAATTAGATTCCTTGCAAAATATTGTATTTATTTTACATGTATACACACTCTGGTCTGGAAAGTCTTAGCATGACCTTGCCAATTATTTTATTCTCTTTATGGCTATGTTTCTTTCTATTCTTTATTGCTAATAGTGGCTTCTTAAAAGCATGACAGATTTCCATTGTTCCCACAGTTTCTTCCAGTGTTATGCAGGCAGGCTCATGTAGCTTCAAACTAAAGTTGCTTTTTGCTTCTTTTCTGGTTTGTGTAGCAGCAGTATCCATAATTTCGGCACTGCTCCAACAGCAAATTTACTCCACTGCTTTTGGACTTAACCACAGCAAGGTTAATCGTTATTTCTGTCACGGTCTTGGCACACTTTACCACAGCAGGACTGAGGCAGAGCTGTATCACCTCAGTCAAAGTGTCCTCCCACAGTAGCACACACGTGGAAAGAACATTTCAGGGCACTGAAACAAGCAGCTGCGTTGCTGTATTCCTGGCTTAAAAGATCGTGCATTAATGATTAGACCATCACAATGTGCACATGCAGGAGGACTGGTGTATTTACATCTGGGCTCCACAAAATTAAAAGTTCCTCAGTGTTCCTTCTCTTCGCTGCCATTTATTCTATTCTATTTTTCTTACCAAATCTTGAAGCTGCAGCTCTGTATGCTCTGTGAAATTTGGCACACCCAGACAAATAATCAGGCCTTGGGCACACGTGAGTTTTCATAATAGCCAGTATGAATATGGCCAGAATGAAAACCATTTTCTTCAAGTCCTGGCATGTTTGGAAAATACATTTTGAAGAGCACAAAGCAAAAGAGGCTTATTCCAGACAAGCAAGAAAAGAGAAGTTTTAAAGGATTTCTGATTAAGTGGTTTCTCAGGTGGCGAGGATGTGAGTGGTGATTCCGTAGCAAGCCAAGACACTCAGGGCATCCCCCTTACAACTAGGTTACAGTCACCACAAACGAGTTACAGCAGCAGAAGAGCTGGTCTTTTCCTTCTCTAGATAAAGGAACAGCAAAGGTCCATGTGGCGTAGCCTGACCCATCATTTCGCTTGATTGCTGGCTCTGAAAAGAAATGCCACCCAAATTGCGACATGCATCAGCTTCTCTGTCACCCTGAAGCACTCCAAGGCCCTGACTTGGCAAGCTCAGCATGATCTTGCTGCTCCCTTGGGTGGGAAAGGTCTGTAGGTTTGCAGTCTAAAGCATTACAAACTTCTTGAGAGGATGTGCGTGATCCTGGAATTACACTGCTTATTAAAAAGGATCTCAGTCTCGAGCTTTGCAGCAAAATGTTTACAGCTGAGCAAGAAAATACAGCAGCTCTCTCCATCCCTAATAGTGCTGGCCTTTCTCCATTATAACCAGACAGCAATAACCTGTATTTAGATAAAAAGCTCCTTGCTACTAAACAGCACTTCCACTATTACAGCTTTTCTGATGATGTTTAGCACTAGCACAGTCTATTCAGATTGCCAAAATAATTTCTGTAGGCTGGAGTAGGACCAGACTCGTGCAATGGTTTTTAATTATTAGTAGTATTATTTTGCATTAGGCAAATAAACTATGTCCTAAGAAATGCAAATTATGTAGTTACAGGTCTAATTTTTTTTTTTCACACATCACTGATTGTATTTTATTGCTGAATATAGGATAAATTTGTAACCAGGCATTTGGCTCCCCGCCCACAGCTGGGCACACTTGCAGATAACTAACTCTTGCAATTTGAGCTAGTTTGGGGCAGAAAAAGGTGACTGATGTAGGCAGTGTAGCGCCGTGGTCCCTTTTGTCCCAACGTACCACCGAGAGAAAGGGAGACTGGAAGGGTACGCCGTAAAACTAGTGAGGTTACTCACAGATGTTGCTGGAGGAAAGATGAGGTTTGTAAATAGGAGAGGAAGCTGCATGTGTAAACATCATTTCTGATGACTCTGCGAACAGCGTCGGTTTGATTTTCTCTGAAGGTTAGTTACTACCAGCCCACCTTTACCTCTGCTCTGCTCTCCAGCACAAGCAGTTCTTTGAAATTTCACAGTTCACTCCTCTTCCGTCCCCTCTGTACCGCACACACAGACACATGTACAGCGTGCACGCACACACACCGAGCTGTGCAATCTCGCTACATCATCTGCGTGCTATGGTTGCTCATTATTTTGAGCCCAGTTGTATTACAAAATTAAGCCATGCTTATCAAACTAGGTAATGCTGGAAACCAGCATTTCGCATGAAGTAGTGAATAGTAGCACTAAGAACAGTACCTTGAGCTACGGTGTAGGTTCCTAAGTACTATGACAATAGCAACGATAAAATAATTGGAGAAGCCTTAGGCGAGGAAGCAATGCACACTTTACAAAGGGCTTGTGCAACTGTCTGCTAGACAGCAAAGGACTCGTTAGGATCAAGATTCCTGTTACTAAAGCTAGAGAGAATTATGCCTAGGAGTTACCAGCACCACAGCCACCCACACCTCAGCTGGAAGATCTCCCCAGGATTCATTTTTGTTATAAAACGGAGAAGATGATCTAGTCCGAGCTTCACCTGAAGTATCTTTCTGCAGACATCTTAATTGCTACACGACAATAAGAAAGTAGTGGAAGAAGGGAGAACTTGCCTGGCTCGTACTTGCAGTACAAAGCCTTGGGCACTTGTAGGCTCTGCGAAGAGCAAAGAGGAGAAGTCTTAGCAGGAGGACACCCTTGCTTTTAAACCACAGGGACCTGTTGTCTCACCATTAGAGAAATAACTATGGAACGTGGCATTTTGACTCTGGCTGCTGACATTCCAAAATTATTTTGAGGCAAAAAGAAACATTGATCAGGAAGCGTGCAACTTGACAAAGTTGTAAGTGCTTAAAAATAGCGCTGAGAAACTTAGCTAAGCAGCTGAGGTTACTGCTTGCTCTCAGTAATTTGCTTCTCTATTTCTTGCTTTCATTGAAGCATCGCTGCTTGACATTAATCTGGTATAAATGCACGTATTATATTAAAGTCAAGGTCAGCATTTTAGGTTAAAATCCTTCGTATTTACTTTAAATCCTTCATGTTTACATTATTACTACTTCTCTAGTCAGTAAATTGGATTCATTTTTATAGAGAGCAGCCTTTTGTTGCTCTGCTCTTCAGTTGGAGACGGTACAGCGCAGTCACTTGCTAAGGTAGAATTCTCTGTGCATCTTCCTGCAGAACTGCTGCTCCCCCCAGCAGTGGCTGTGGTAAAGGATGAGGAGAGAAAATATTTGGAGGCAGTGGGGGAGAACTATGTCTATGACCCTTTCTCCTGTTTAAAACCTCGATGGAGGAGAGCAGAGTCGATTAGGCACAAGGAGATGGTTTGTGCTGTTGCCGTGACAACAAAACACAAAGGGCAGATGTTAAGCTCAGAAGAGCTGCTAACACTTCTAGGAACCAAATTGCAGATGCAACAGTCTACACAACCTTAAGCCCATGAACAATTACAACTTAGTTTTCAGAAGGAATGTTTTTAAAATGACAGCGTGCCTGTCCCTGATGTGAGCTCCTGGACAATACACAAGTAGATTTAGTGAACAAAGACGCCTGGTAAAATACAGAGACGCTCATGGAAGACAGACACTGTCCATATTCCTGACTCACATGCCAAAACCTTGGGTTAGGGGAGAGCAGCCAGGTTGCAGTGCACAGGGCAGCCAAGGCAGGGGAGGTTTGGAGAAGCCTGGCAATCAGAGATGGCCACCATACCCCAAGTGTCCCACCACTCCATTTAGGACTGGTGCTGGCGAGCAATTGCTTGTGGGTCTCCAGGTGATGTTCATCTCAGGGACGTTCTTTCCCTCCACTCCAAATCTGGAACACTCGGCAGGTACCTGCTAGACGAGATGGGGCTCCGTAGGATGCAGCCTGGCCCGTGCGTGGGCTCAGGTGAGCTCCCAGGAGCTGCGGAGCCACGGGCTGCTCTGTGCGCTGTGATGGGCACGTGACACCGGCATCAGGAAGAAAGCAGAAAATTCCCAGAATCGTCCTACTCATAACAGCTCTCATTTATGCTCATCGCAAGATAACTTATGAAAGCAATCCCTTCTGATTAATGGCAACATGCGTCTATGTCACATCACTGTTTATGGTATTCAGGGGAAAGTCTGATTACATAAATCTTCCTTCATAGAAGTGAAATAACAGATTTCAGGCATAAGAAGGGCTGCTCTGCTTATTTACCATTGAAGCCTGAGTTAACAAGTATCCTGTGTGCTCTGGGGAACAATCTGCTGTAAATGATGTATATTTATGATATTGTTTTAATACTCACAGCAGATTCTCAGGTGTTGGTGAACTTTACCCACTCGCCAGCCCTGCTAGAGCCTGAGATGAGGAGAGGGAGGGCAACGGGGATTCTGCTGGAACGAGCAGGTCTGCGGGCACACCGTGAACACCTTGAGATGTGCTTACCAAGGGAGAGGTCGGGCAGAATCACTGTTTCACACCAGCCAGTTGTATCAAAACAAGCTTTTGGAAGCACCATGGAGTTGGGAAATAATAATTTAGCTCCAATTCTTTCTCCTCCCCAGCCCTACTTTTTTATGGAAAGATCTGGAATAGCATCTGAAAGTATCTTCTGTCACCTTAATAAATGTATTAACTTCATAGCACTTTTTTCCATGTAAAATTCTCCCTGTTTAAGTAGTACAAACAAATAGCATCTTACTTTACACAATGCTACTTAGAAGTGTAACACAGTGTGTGTTCCTGATTCTGTTTCAGGCTGTTACTTGTACTGCCCAGCTTGTTTCCATCCGTAATGAGAACCCAACATCTTTGTGCTGCTCCAGACAGAGCTAAAATGAACGTATAAAAGGTTACTGTAGTTCAGGTGACCATTCACGCAAGTCACTGTACCAGAAAGGTACACGCATGAGGGATCCTAAGATTATTTATTTCAGAGCATCAAATAAAAGGGCCAAAATAGCATTAGATAGGGTGTTGCAGTTGGTACTTAAACAATTCTAATAAGCACTGTGCTGAGAAACAGTTGCACAGAATGGAAACAAAGCCACTGATGTTTAAGTTGCAGTTTCCTGTTAAAGCTTACAACAGAATGGGAATGGAACAAAAGAGAGAAAGTTTCTAACACACCACAGAAGATCCATTTCAATGTTATTTACGTGCATTTAGCACTCGTGTAACCTGCCAGATCAACAAAGCAACGAATTACGGTAGGAAATCTCTTTTGAACCCCGCTGTCCTGCTGTCTAATACAATTCAGATTGATTTTTCCTATTAGCATCTTTCCCCCCGTGAGCTTTCCAGTTCAACTGTTAAAGCTGTTGACAGAAAATTTTGGCATACAAATGGGAAACCCCACGCAGAAGTCTGCATGCTAAAGCAACTCGCTATCTGCTGTTAGCTGATAAAGAATTCTCAAAATGATTGATACAAGACCAAAAAAAAAAGGTTATTTATTAGAAGCAAAATATTTTTGAGTTCCAAGTTATTATTTCAAGAACACCAAGGCTAACAGCTTATAAATATTTGAGTTTGGCTTTGCAAAACAAGAGCTAACTCACAAACAGTAGTCAAAATACAAGCAAACAAACTAAACAGCCTCTAGTGGGCTTTGTTTATTCTGGAGTATTAAGGGCCTGGGTGCAGTCAAACATCTACCTGAGAGATTTGTTGTTAATACTCAGGTCTCTGTGTCCAGAAGATGGGCAGGGGGGATTAAAAAAAAAACCCAACAAAAAACCCCAAAACAATCCTCTCTCTCCTCTGCTATTTTAGCCTTTTTCATAGGGAACACTGCACTTGAATTTATTCTGAAATAAATCTCAGTTCGATAAGAAGCGTTGCCACATTATTCATCCCCTCTGGCAGCGCAGCTCTACTGTCTCACGGTGAGATCTACAGATGTATATTTTCTGTAGCTCTGTCTCACCCTACCTGCTTAGAAATCTGTTTCTGTAGCCTGTTTCTTGGCTGGTTTTAGTGTCTGCCAGGGAGGACTTGACAGTGGAATTTGGGGGCAAGCTGAAGGAAAAAAAGATCCCTGTCTTCCCAGCTCATTCACTGTGCTTTTACAGCCTTGCCTATTGTAATTTGATTGCACGTGCCCCCCAAAATGTAGGATATTTTGGAAATTGTGTGTTATGCGATACAAAAAGAGCAGATCTGTGCAGTAGGACTTCCCACACATCACAGAAGTTGTCTAAAACAATGAGGTTGCCTTTAAGTTCTCTCCCTTTGAGGGGGGGGGAAGGGGAAATCTAAAAATAAAAGTCTAACAAGAGCAGTCTAAATAGATCATGTCACAGGTACTTCCTCTTAAAGACCTAGATAAAACAGAGCCATCTTTCTAGTAGAAAAAGATTTTTTACTAAGAATACTGCCTGTTCAAGTACAGGCTTTCAAAACCACTCCCAAGCACTTCACCTACATCAAGTTAACCTAAGGCTTGACTCTTCCTTTGTATTCTTGGATCGTGTTCATTAGACTTTCCTCCTGGATGCACAAACAACGGTAGAAAACAAATCAAGGCAAAATGTTGTTTGTCATATTTGAAGGTGAAAACGGGAAATAAGTGTGTATGGTTATGCTTTCCCACCCACACTTTTTTTTTTTTCCCCAAGATACGCAACTACACCACAGGTTTTTTTTCTTTCAAAAAACAAAAAATGATAGACAAAAGGGTTTTTTCCTCCCTGTTTTTTTTTCATTACATGAAAGATGAAATATCCACTTACGCAGAAAGATGCTGAGTATCAGACTTAGGAAAATAAGCGTATCACAAGTGAGCAACAGGGAAGGCAGTGTAGTTTGGCTTGGCTTTGTAATCCTGTTTCCTACCTCTGTGTCCCACCTCCCTTCCCTTCAGCTGCTTTAAGTATTCATTCCACTTCAACAAATACCTCAACAGTCATAACAGTTAATAGTTCCGTGCCTCTAAGGAAACTCTTGTATATAATTAAAGGGCTGAAGCAGGGGTTTTCGAGCAGAACCAGGAAAATACACAGCTGGTTTTGACAGTTAGAAAAAAGAAGAAGAAAAAAAAAAAGCAAGGAAAACCCAACCAAATTTTGAAGTGCTTTTTCAGAATTAGAAAGCACTAGAAATCCTACTCAAGTCCTTTTTAGGTCACTTTGAAAACCAGAAGATAACCAGGTAAACCCCTGACTGAGTTTCGAAAGGTTGCACAGCACATCCTTCTACGTTACAAGGAGACCCCAACAGTCACAAGTACCTAACCCTCTGATTTAATCCCTGAAGACAGTCAGGATACTCAAGTAGTGCATAAATAGTATTAATTTATGAATGTGCGCAGTATATAGAGACCTCTGACACATGAAAAGAAACCTGGCCAATATTACTGTGATTGGGAGCGATCTGCTTTGGGATGGAGCTGCCCACAGGAAAATAAGCTAAATAAAAAGATAATGAATTTCTGGTCTAGATTTTTTCCATCTCAGGAAAAGCAGCAAGTTTCAGATACTAAAACTGAAAAGTTGTTTGGTGTTCTTTTTATAAGCACATGCATTTTAAAGTGTCATAAAAGGTATTTTAAAACTTTCTCCGTGATCTTACAGCTTGCAGAAGCAAATCTTGCATTTCCCCAGCCGCTGTTTCATGCATCTTAACATATCTCAAATAGTTCAAGCTGGTTTAAAATTTGGCAAAAGGGTCTAAACTCTGCACGCTATAACATATAAGTTGTTTTGGCAGAAATGCCGCCCTGTTTTTCTTCACGATCTAGGAAGATACTGTCACAACAGATGTCTCTGGCATAGAGGCCGTGCATGCTGGGCAGTGGCAGGAAGGTTTTCTCCTGAGGAAACGTCATCAGCATTCAGAGAACGTTTTCAAAATTCAAATTTAATTTCCCGTTTGCTTAAATTTAGCATCATGCTGATAGTTATTAAGGCGGCGGCAGTCCAAATAAGATAATCTGTTGTAAGTCATGGTATGGAAAACCTTATCAGAATGGAAGAGAGGAGAAAAAATTTCTAAGAACAACAGAATTACAGTAATTTTAGCACATAAGACTTATGTTTCCATTTGAAACTTCAGATGGAAAGTGAATCCTCAATTTCTTTGTTGGTATTTATGAAAAGACAATTACAAGTTTTCTCTATAAATATCTAAACTTAATAATGCAATTTTACATAACTCCAGAATCCACAGCCTTCCTCCTTTCCTGGCTGCCAATGCTCCTGTCACACTAAATTAGGATTTCCCCCACCTGAAGCCTTTTTTTCTTGGTTAAATTTGCTTTATTTTCCAACTTAAATGACTCTTTCAATGACAGCAAGTAATTTTCAGCTAGTCATTCAGAAGCCAAGGTCATCTTGAGCAAATTCTGCCCTCTAACAAAGACAAAATGGAATCATGGAATAGCAAGAGTTGGTAAAGACAGATAATAAGGGAATAACGAGCGGTGCATTCTGAAGCATCATTACCTCTGAGAAGTATAAAACATGGGGATAAAAAAAATTCAGTGTTAACTTTTTGACACAGTCAAAACTTACTGGTTATTGGAACTTGTAGTAATTGTTGCTTAACAAGTTACAATTATTGATATATTTAACGTTATAACTTATTATTTATCCAGGCAGTTTATTACTACAGCTTTATGAGTAGGAGAAGAAAAGCAAAAAAGTTAACTTCCCCTTCACCTCTTGATTCAGATTGTTTTCTCTTAATGAAACAAAGAAAAAGAGAGGGGGGAAAAAAAGAGTTTTAAAAAAAAAGTTTTACATATGAATAGTCTCTAGAAATGCTAGGAAAGTCCCTGATACCTGGCATTTTTTGTGGGGGATTTTAAAACATCCCCATCAGAATATTTTTTTAAAGTGCCTCTTCTACATAAATGCATTTTCCAGCTCCAAGGGAGGATTTGTATTTCTTCTTGACTTTGCTAAGTAGCTTTTGTTTGACTCCTTTTTGTCACAGGGCAAAGACAAAAGGCAGCGAGTGCTGAAATTCTGTTGGGTAGTGGTAAGCCAGGACTAAAAACTGGTCAGCTTTCACCCCCAGCCTTATTAAAACCAGAGACAGGGGGCCAGGAGCACTATGTTCTCCGCAGCAGTTAATTTGCTCCGGCCCTCGCTGTCCGACCCTGCCTTTACCTTTCTTCCCCATGAGGCTCCGCTGCACTTAATCTTTTGCAGCAAGATCCCAGGCATCCCATGTTCCCGTATTCCCCTCCCAAAGTCACATCCTGACACTACACACAGGTAGTTTGGGAATCTGCTCAATAAAGGGGACTGCGGATACGTTCCTGAAGTTCAGTTGTGCTGAAGGAAGCGTGCCACCAGAACATAATTACCAGCCTTATAGCCAAGAAGCTGCCAAGGAGAAACAAGTAAGGGCAGCTCTTCAGCATTGCCTTTTGACGTGGAAATCACCAGCATATCCTTACGGTTAAACCCCTCATAGCAGAGCAGGCAGGGAGGGAGGGAGCGCTCAGTGTTTCACCTGAAACACGGTGTGTCCTGGCGTAGTATTATTCACCACTCCTTTTTTCCAGAAGAACTCCTCAAATCACAACCTAGCCCATAACTCCCATTCCTCAGTGTAATTGATAACAGACGATTGCTGGAGTTAAGCACCACCCTGACCTGCTTTTAAAGAGATTCAAGAGGCGCAGCGCTGGGACTACTTTGGGCATGCACTAGTTTGACTGTGGGGCATGTGCTTTGTCCTGAGAAGACTTCAGAAACCCTAGAAACCTTAGAAAGCTTTGTTTCATTGCTAAAAGAGCCTCTCCAGAAGGGAACATTTTGTACATCAGTTATTTAAGAGTCTTAAGTCTTTCACCTTAGTCTCTGCCACAGTATAACCAACAGCACAGTATTTAACACCAAACAGCTCAAACCAAGTCTCCACGCTTAAAATTACCATTTTTACTATCATATTTCTTTACCTTGTAAGGGAAGTCAAACCATATTGCGAAAAAGTCTTTCGTTACTTAGATTTCATGCAGAAGCACCCAGGAAAATGATTTTGTTTTGTCCGTTAAGCGTTAAAATAATGTGTTCACTGTCATAGTATTAGCTGGCATATAGAAGCAGTTTGCTCACGTTTCTATCAGATGTGTTCACACTCTTATTTCTAATTGGTACGAGGCATCAAAGGAAAATGCAGCATCAATTTATATCTAAACTTACTGTGCCACATTCAGAGAAAGCAAGAGTAAGTGAAATTCTGAGTGGCAGCAAAATATGATCAGAATAAAAACGAATCAGAGAGGGGAAAATAGAACAAATCCAGAACTGGAAACCGTACAGGGAAAGAAAGAAGCCGGATTCATTCTAATGAATGGCTGAAAAGGGGATGAGCACTGAATAAAGGACACCTGAAGGAATGATACGTGAATACCGAATAAAAGGCATGAAGGATATTGAGAAACACTGAGCTAATATATCACCACGAAAGAATCTTCTTGAGAGTCCTCAACCATTCCAATTTGATACATACAGCACAAACCAGTATTAGTTCAAATTGTGCCCAGTCCTCGGTCAGGCATCAGCAATTCTGCACCTTATTTATGGTGGCGTAAAAATACAGACATTTTTTGGTTTGGGATGTCTTTTTCACCCTCACTAAGCTGTAGGCTCATAGATGCTGAAGCACGTTGTGATTTCCAGATGGACACCCTAAATTCTGCATTTTTCGAGGTTGTATTTACTTGTGCTTGCAGGGCAAATACCACGGCAATCCCATGCATATAGCAGTGATCATCTCAAACTGTTTAAGAGAAGAAAGAAGAATATTGGCTGCAGCTAGCATGCCTGTACAGGTAATGAACTACATCTCAGTTAATCTGCTCACATGCTTGTAGGACCAACTCCTGTCCCCTTATTCCACGAGTGTGATCTGTGTGCGCTCGGGCTTGCCAAACGGTGCCCTTTAAACTCACGTCTGTACTTCATTAGCGGCTCTGCCGCTGCAAACGTTGCTCTAAGTGACTTCCATGTCACAGCTAATCTTCAAAGACTTTAATCCGTGGGAGAGGCTTTAAAGAGATTATTCTTTGCAAAACCAGATGTGTGTGTTGTAAAATACGCAATGCGTTAATTCATATTAATGCAAAAGACATTCCATCTGATATGTTGCAAAGGCATTGATAGTTTTTATGTTGCCTCAAGAAAGACACTTGAAATTTATAGATCAAACCTATTTGGGGGAAATTGTTACATGGTTAAAATCCAGATAGAATTTTTAAGTCAAATCTGTTCTTTTTTAATCACTTGTGGGCGTAATACATATTCTTAGATGAGCATTGTGACATGGGCCTTTTTCAGAAATGGATGTTTAAGTTTCTTTAATTTACTCCATGTTTGCAGTATACCCACACCCTTTCACCTTTTGGATTTCAAAGCTAAAGCAGCACGTTTTTCAGATCTGTGGAACTAAACAGATGAGGCAGTTTACACCAGTCTCCAGCTGGTTGAAGACTGGCTTCTGAGTCCCCTCTCCACGCTAGAACTTGCAGCAGAGTTACTATCCCTCATTATTACTCATCCACCCATTATCCATTCAACATGTTCCAGGGGCCGCTGGAAAAGTCTCTGCAGAACTCCGTGGTTTCAGAACGACAAAGAAATGTGGAACACAAGGTGTCGGCCATCAAGAACAGCGCTCAGGTAGTTGGGTTGTTTTTTTTTTTGGTCCTGTTTGTTGCTTACACAGCTATGATTTTTGTACAGACATATCTGAACTATCTTTAAGATGGGAAACAAATACTTCAGCTAGCAAGCTGCACCAACTCTTTTCTATTATGCTGAGGACCTCAGCCCCGACTAACTACTCTGGACATACCTGGATCCATACCGGGACACACCAGCTGCTCTGGGTTCAGCGTGAGAGCTACCTATTTTAAAGCTGTCACACTTACCCCTAGACAAGTTGCACACTCAGAGACTTGATTTAGAAAATGACTTAAGAATCTGGGTAAAGAAACGAAACATTTTTGCTGCTTCGGCTTTTTGCTGCTTTGCAGACTCCTGAGTAAAGTAAGAACGTCCCTTCTGTCTCTGAAAAGATGCAAGGCTCAGTAAATGTCTTACTGCAGCTTCACCTCTTTTAGTTGGGTCAGCAGTATCTAGCCTTCGTGACCTCTGAGTCACGCACCGAGATCTCTGTAAAGCTGAAGGGCTACATGACATAACGATGTGTTTGGAGACGCGAGGGGAGAAGAACGTTGGGAGCTGATGGTGACAGTTCTCCAGGAGTTTCTCACGCCGTTGCAGGGCAGAGCTGGGCTGAGCCAAACCTGTAGCTAGGTCCCATAGTGACCTTGAAGCTCAATCAGAGACTATCTGTCCCTTCAGTTCAAGGCAGGATGACCATTGAGATTATCTACAGGCTTTTTGCTGGCCCAGCCCCACTCATCTTTGCAGCAGTCTCCACGTAGAAGTTACATTTGAAATACCTGAAATACGCTGCTCAAGAGCCACGCTTCAGGTATACGGCAAAGAGATCCTAGCAGCATTCTCGATCAGTGTCTCCTTACATGGGGAAGAAGGCCCAGAGATGAAACTCTTAAAAGGATGAAGCTAGCTTTAGAAGAATCTGATACTAGATCTCTACGCATAGTTTTAAGATAAGAGTTGCAGAGCAAAAGCAGACAAAGCTGCAGCTCAGCAGCTTGCCATGCTGCTCCTTCTGCCTGTGTGGCGAAGCGCGGTGAAAATGAGAACGATTTCTAGATACAAGGTATTTTTAGTAGGTAATTAAGATCAACACAGAAATTAGCCGGCTCCTTGTGTATGTAATTTCATAACTTACACATATGAAAGTTCAGTCTCCAAAATAAAGAGGAAACCAAAGTGGCTAATTCTGTGTGTCCTGATCTAGAAAATGAGTTTTGACACTTAACACGCACATTTCAGCGAACTAAAAAGGATTGTTTACGAGTTGTTGGCAGAATCGAGGCTTCCTATGAACAGCACAGAAACAGAACCTCAATGTTAAAACATATGATTTCCTACGGTTTTATTTTTCTTCTTCTGATGTGTGTGGTTTGTTTTTTTTTTAATTATCATTGTGTGGTTACTAAAAAAACACTTTCTAAACTTTCTGCAGTTCAGGTGAAAACAAACCCTTGCAAAAAGCCAAAGCAGCAAAAATGTTTCATTTCTTTACCCAAATTAAGTAATTCTCTAAATAAAATCTCTGAGCTCTGCTGCAGCCTTCTTGGCTTTGCACACACCGTTCCCATTTCCACTGGGGTCAGAGAAAAATTATCCATTTGCCCTACTTCAAAGTTGCAAGAAGAGAGAGTTACGTTATTGGCATAATAATTTCACTTCAGCTCAGGCTAATTCTAACACCTAAATAATTTTACTTTCTTTTCCCTGGAATAGATGACTGACCAAGATGTCAAATACTTGGAAGACTTGCAAGAGGAATTTGACTTCAGGTATAAAACAATACAAAGCTTAGGTAAGAGTTTTTATAATAATTTTTGAGGTTTTCTAGGAAATGGCTGATTCTGTAGCTAGATCCCAGCATCAGGGGTTTTTATGTGTTATCCAGATAGTATAGTAAACGTAAAAATGGATTTTTAGTTTGTATGAAGTTATAGTCTTGGAACATAATGACTGTTTTGGAGTTAAAAGGGTAAAATGGATCTTGTAGAGTAAGTATAGTTATTTTCTATAGATAAGCTGCATAATGGCATGAAAAGTAGCAATTTTCTTAATTTAAAGAGCATATTTTTCAATTTCGTCACCTTTGACATGGCCTTTCCTGGGCACAACGTGGAATAGCCTCTTAGTTCCCAGAGTAGAGCTGTGAAAAACTGATTTTTTTTAGTCTCTAACTTGGCTTTCTGTTCTCTTTTGACCACAGTGGTGATAACCAGCTGGTAAGCTCTCTGAATGCATGTTTGACCAGCCTGTAATGGTTGAGATCTGCACATGGCAACAGTCCTTGCATGATCTCCTTCAGAAAAGAAACTGAGGTCCACTTGTGTCTGCTCAGATACCTTCATGTTATCTCCCTTTGAACGTGCAGAGATACCGGGCTTGAAACGTTCAACTTCTTAAACTAAGGCTGCATATGGCCAAGCAATTGGAAGAGACCAAATTGGCATGGTTTAATGAGTTGTTAGTCATCAGGCCAACCATAATTACCGACCACGCAGATGACCAAAGCCTGTCCTACTTGCAGAGTAAAACATGCTTACATAAATGACTTACAGGGCTTAAAATGTCACTGTGTCAAATGCTCTACACCAGCAGAGCCAGCTTGCAGGACCTTACAACGTGTGTGAGCAATTGCTTTGGCCGAGCTGACCATCGCTTACTTGCCTGCCTCCGTTGAAATATCTCCCTAACATCAAGGGGAGACGCTGATCCAGAGCTTAGCAGAGACACAGTTGGCACCAATTTCTTTTTTGAAGTAGCGTGAAAAATGCAAGAGCAGCAAAAGGTGGGGGAAGATGAGGGCCGAGGAAGAGCTGCATATAAAAGAGCACGGGGCGAGCTTGGGGAAGCTTGAAACTTAATGCATGATCCAGAGAAGGAAAACGGTTACGGAGAAGGGGAAATACCCAGTAATGAGTACTCCTGGCTGCTGAAATCCCCACAGCAATGAATGCGTTATCTGTTTCAAATGCGTAACCTCCGTTCCCTCAGCCAGATACGTAATTCAGATCAAGTCCAAGCAGTTCTAGTCTAACTGCTGGCACTACGAGCATATTTCAGTAGCGTACAGCTCGATCACTGATCCAAGCCAGACGTACATAATACACAACTATGCGCAGGAATAAGGGATTTATAGATTGCTAGGTAACACCTGTATGTTTTCTACCTTTCCCTGTTGAATATACACATCTAAAGAGTGGAGTCATCAAACCTCATCTTACAGTTGTGCTAAAGGCAGTCCATTCAAATGAAATACACTATGACATAAGCCGCTGCAGTTTAGTTTTTCACTGGTTCACGCTGCAGTCCGGCTTCCCCCCCTCCCCTTACGAACACACACGCGCACCCACACGTGCATTTATACTGATTTTTTTCATCCCCTGCAGAGCAGAGCGACAAAAACAGCGTCCTCATTAAACAGGAAATGTTGGCATTGCAGGCGATGCTCAACACTTTAGACTACAAGAGAAAGGTTAGTGACACGTTTTGTGGTTCATTCGCTTTCTTCCCTTATTCCCACACCGAGTACTCGAACGCGTACGCGTGCCTTTTTAAATTCCCCTCTCAAAAGAGCAGACGAACAACGTGGAGTTAAAAATCCACAAAAGGTTTGGGTGAGCATGGGCAATTTTGACTAGCACTTAAGAAAGGGGCAGTGAAGGAACAGCTCAATCAAAGATAGGCTTCTGTACACCTCACAAGACCTCTGGTGTACTGGGATAACGTAGCTTTTAAAGCAAATTAAAAGTATTCAAAGTAATGTAATGGTTGCAAAGGAAATCAAACAAACAAGCCCTGACAACCCACTGATGGTACCTCGCTCTCTTCAGCGACCGAGACTTGCAAATACTACAGATATTCCCCTGACCACTTCTTTGCTGGCGCAGAGAACGGTATGTTCAGGCCATTTGTTTGAGTCGATGGACTTTTAACGGTTTAAAAGCAGGCAGGCAAAAACCCAGCACGCTGGATGTGATGCAAAACAAAAGGAGAACTTTTTGACCTCAGCAGTGCTTGCAAGGCTCAGCTTCTTGAAGGTGTTACGACCACAAAGAACGCCACAATCCTCCCTCCCACCTCCAAAAAAGAAAAGTTTTAGCAAGGAAGAGTTTATAGAGATTCAAGATTAATTTTTCAAGTACAATGGGTGATGCATCCAGTCATCTCTGAGTTAAAGACACGGAAATGGTAGAGACTAAATACATTTACTTTCAAAATCATTGGGGAAAAACACCAAACAAACCAAACGCAACACACGCAGTCAGCACTTGATGATACTTGCTGAATTGTGTGGCTATTCCCTGTGGTCTGTTTGTGACACCTTCCCTATTTTCCAGGAAGTGCTCAGTAAAATAGGGCGTGTGATTCACGAGATCGACATGCTCATGAGCAACATGCTGACTGAAGAGCTGCTGGACTGGAAGAGGCGGCAGCAGATCGCCTGCATCGGGGGTCCTCTCCACGGAGGCCTTGATCAGCTCCAGAACTGGTAAAAGCTGCCTTGAGCTCATGTTTCCCCTGAAAACCACAGGAAGTCTGCTGCACATGAAACCATCATTCCTTTAGATCGGTTGCCTCGTTACCTTGCAACAGCAGCAAATTTGTTAGCAGCTAAGGAAGTAAATAACTAAAAAATGCAGTTTGTTTTGGTGGACAGCATTTGCTATTCAGAATTAATAGCATTGTAGGGAGCTTCTGAGCCTGAGCTGCGGCAGATGCTCTTCTTTTTTTTGGTTTGACAGTTGTTCCAGATACACGCTACATAAGCCCTCGGGAGTTTTGCTTGAGTAAGAACTGTGCTGACTGAGTTTGTCACGGAGGACAGTGGGAGTTTTGTCTAGGCAGGAGCTGGGTAGACACTTCATGCTTT
This sequence comes from Coracias cyanogaster, assembly GCA_033124195.1. Taxonomy (NCBI): domain Eukaryota; kingdom Metazoa; phylum Chordata; class Aves; order Coraciiformes; family Coraciidae; genus Coracias; species Coracias cyanogaster. Next base: position 299 of record JAVSBS010028956.1, on the reverse strand, counting down.
GACTCACTAGGTACATCACTCCCCCAGACTTCAAACTACGCAGGAATTAAATGGCAGTAGTCTCCGTGGTGGTAACTCTAAAAGTGATGGCAAATTAAAAGAGAATAGCATTATATTTTAAAATATAATGTAGCCAGAGAATATCAGTTCCTTTGTCACTTATCTCCCATCAAACGTCTCTTCTGGAAGAGGTGAAGTAAAGAGTACGGAGAAAATAGGAAGGAAAAGAAAAGCCTTTTTAGATTTGAAGAAAAAAAAGTATTCTTTGTCTTTTTTGTGTGTTTTTTTGTGTGTTTGTT
>JAVSBS010028954.1:0-46688 GCA_033124195.1 Coracias cyanogaster | reverse complement strand
CTGTGAAATGTGGGTGTCATGTAAAATTACCTTCACAGCAGAGACCAACCAACTAATCAAAACCAATAAAAAAGCAATTAACTTGTTTCTAAACCTAGTATTAATTAGGAATAGCACTAGGACATGAAGGGAGGGGCTTTTGAGGATCCAGTTGCTCAGAATTTGGAGTTGAAAGAATTGAGAGTTTTATCTCCTATCATGATTTCCAGTGGATTTAAAACTATCATATTTCCAATGATATCTTTTACTTTACTGACAGAAAATTTCAAGGAGGGTATTGAAGTGAGATCTGAACTTAAGCACAAATGTCCATCTTGTGCCTTGCCAACTGTCATTGTAATATGCCAAAAGCCACTTACTTTGCATGCTTGCAGAAAAAGCGGCCTTGGCAAAGGAATTGCTTCCTTGCTTCCCCAGGAAGAGGGATGGAAAAGAATGTCTTAGAAAAGAAAGTACCTTAAATAATTTGGATCTTCTGGTTTTCGTATTTAGAGGGAAATTAGAGTCTGTCTTTAAGACATGAGCATTTCCTTTTGCCTCTTTAAAGTAACTTTTAAATTTATTTGCCTGTTTAAATGATGCAGACTGAACGTGGTTATTAAGACTACTGGGATTTATTAAGCCGAAGCAAGACAATTTTCTGTAAAGTTGATCCTATAGAGATTAGGCAAAATGATCAGATGAGGTAGAGTGTGCACACTTAAAAGAAACAAGTAAGAAAAAAACTCCAGTGCATTCTAATGTGAATACTGGGATAATGGGTGACTAACAGGTTTTTATCATAGTGCGCCCTGCAGGACACATTTCAGTGTGAAATACAGAGAGGGCTTTTATGGCTTCCATTAAAACTGTTCCTGAAGCTAAATCCCTCCATCTTGCTCAAGAGTCATTCCTCAGTGATGTTCTGTATTAGACAGGCATGAGTCACAGATGAAATAGGTGATAACCTTGGTTGCCTAAAGCTCTGTACATACTATTAATATCAAATCACTAAGGAGTGAAAAAGCACTTAGTCGTGTAGGGTGAAATGCATTTCCTCTGGCCAAAAGGTGAAAAGTTGATAAAATTCCTTTCATGCAGGGAACCTCAAACCTCCTTGTTGTTAGGGTTTTAGAGACTGTTGTGAAGAAAATGCAATCATTTTTCATTTACTTGTTTCTTGACTTGTACTGTTCTTCAAGCCATTTAAAACATGTAAGCTCAAATTATTTTTAAAGAGCTTTCTTATTAAAAAGATAATTAGGAATGCTCACTGTAAGTGTGTGTGTTGCAGTGAACTCTGGGTGCAGTGAACAAAAGCATGAGCTTGTGATTTCTATCTGTAAAAGTATTATCCACACAGCGTCAACAGCAAGCTTGGGATATGTAAGATGACAACTACAACCATCTTGATCAAACTCCAGAAGACTTTTTTGATTAAAGGCCTGCTGCTTGCCATATAATTCCAAGTAATACTCTTGATTTTTTTTCTTTGATTCTTCTTAAAAGTTTAAAAATAGTAAGAATTCATTTAGATTATTTTATTCATACCATCACAGTGAATGTTGAAGAAATTGGCAACTATCAGATGTACAGGCTTTCCTGTGTTTCTTTCAAAACCATACTTACTATTATGATAGTTAAGCTGTGTCAGGAAGATTGTTCTTCTATTTTGTCCTCATTGAATTTGTTCAAGTTTCCTAATTTGAGGGAGAAGAATTCTCTGCTTTGGAATTGTTGCTGGATCACCTGGACCATTGTTCTGAGATGACTGAAATTTCTTGGAAACAAATACTTTGCCACCTCTGCTAACACAAACTATGACACATTAACTTAACTCCCAGTGCTGCTACAAGTACCTGTACCTGGTAGAAATAGGTTCTAAAATACAGACCCCTAATATCTTGAAAATGCTAAGACTATACCCACTGTATTTTGTTTTTTAATTTTCTTCCTGCACCTCATGTAAAATCAATCTGGCAGATGCTAACACAGATCTGAGATTCATTAGCAAGTCATTAATTATCCTAAAGGGATGTTTATGGATAGAAGCACTGTATATTTTGAGCTGTCAAGATAAATTGACCAAATGGCTTCTGTGTAACCACGCTGCAACTGTGGCAGGCTAATGACAAAACTCTGCCTCATGTGCTTCTAAATTGAATGTAACATCTAATGTAAGGAAGTGGTTAGTGGAAGTGTCTATGATGATAACCAAATTGAGCATCAAAAGAAATTTGTTATTTAGATATCAAAGCAATTGAATTATTAACAACCCAAGGCATTTTTCAGAAATTAATTTCCCCATTAAAATTTTTATATAAATACTATTTTGCTTTGGACTTTCATCTGGAGAGTCAAGAGTGAGCAGTCCTGAACAGTTTTCCCTCAGCCACGGAAATGGGTACTCTTAACTCTGACTTGTTGTTCATCAGCCTTCCCCTAAGATTCCTTTTCCACTCAGGTCATGGTTTAAAGGCCAGCTGTAAAATCTAATGAAAACTTTCTAGACTGGTTATAATCGTCCCCTTCGCCAAACAGAGGCGTCGTGCCTTCTACTGAAATAATTTCAGTATGGTTTTAGCAAAAAAGGTTTGTTCAAGAATACTCAGCTCCGCAGCACGTAGTACATGCAGTGACATAATGCTGTTGCCTCTTGCAGGCTGTATTAGAACAGCGCAGTTCAGTGAAGCTAGTGCCTTGCTGTCCGCTTGTGGCAGCAAGGCATTAGTTTTCACTCACTGAATTATTTCACTTCAAATGTGTTGAGAGTTATTTGCCAATGTCATTGCTTTTCTTGCTGCTCTTCAGTTCTGTTCTGTTTATGCTACAGTTGTGTTATTAGCTTTTAGGCATGCTAGTTTAGCTTTAAATTACATCTTGCACTGCAAGAATTAGAAGGAGGAATTGCATTAATGTAGCACTGGCTAAATTTCAGTAAACTTACTCTTCAAAACATCATCACATGTAACAAGATTGGTCCCAGTGAGTAAATATTTTAAATGCACAAGGTCAAGCGTGTCTTGTTTTTGCTTCAAAGCCACATGTGACTGTTCTACTGCTCTTAGTACCCATCAGTCCAAATCATCTCCATGCTCTATTAATTAGAAAAAATACACTTTAGTGTTATGCCATGGAGGAGAGTGTAAAAATAGCTTTACCAAAATTTTTCAGGCTCTTACATAATGCACTGTATTCATACAATGCTTCTCAGCCAACGCTTTTCTGAACAGAAAGTTACAATGGACTATATAACATATTAATAGTAAATTTAAATGTCTCTTTACGTAGCTTTGTTTTCAGCCATCTGCTAAGCTCTCTTTTTCCTGAAGTTTTCTCCAAGTTGTGTTGCTAAGATATAAAACTTAATAAGATTGATGATTTGTCAAAGCTACTTTTTCCAAAATATTCAACCCATGGTAGCAGTGAGAAAACAGCAAAACCATTAACAATAATCTTTACTTTTTGACCTGTGACAAAGAACCACAATCAATGGGATAAGCAGTGTTTTCTTGTGTACGCGGAGTCAGATCTTGGGCCCCTCAGGGATGCAGTCCAGCCCAGAAGGAATCTTGAGGAGGCAATGGTTGGACACTTTTATGTCTCTCCGATCCTAGTACTGATGCCTCAGAATAGTTTTTGAGCACAAGGTGGGACACAAGGTAGTTAACTTATTACAGAAGTAGCTAGAGAATTCACAGGAACGTACAGATCATCTAGTGTTATCCTGTATCACTTGTGTGTCTCATCCCAAACAGAGAACTCCATGGAGGTGGAAAATTCTTCCTTGGGCCTGTTTCAAACTGGAAATGGAGGCAACCTTGGCATAATCTTAGGAGACCTGTCTGCTAAAGAAATGTTTTCTCAGAGCTTGTTCACAGGAGTCTGAGCTTGTTCTCAGAAATCTGGCCAGTTGCCCACTCAAGTTGTTGCTTGGGTGTCAGCTGGCAGCTTTTATTAGTAAAAACTTGTGGGTGTGGGTCCAAAACCAGCCTAAATTTTTAAGTGGATTAATATGAAGTTCTACAAATTTACATGTCAGGTTCAGAATAATTTTTCACATGTAAGCTTTCTGCTAAAATATTTACACCATCTCTAAAAGCCTATTTATTATATAGGATGACTTCGTAATACATAAAAGGTGGCTTGTAGAACATGCATCCTAGAAATATCTACATATTTTATTTTCATACTGCTGCCTTGCTCTATACTGCATAGGTATGCAAGCAGTCAGAAAAGAGCTGGTCTTACAAGTGTATTTAACTCAAAACAGAGTCTGCTTAAAAAGAAGAAGAAAAAAAGAGGAGGAGGGAGCACAGCTGTTCAAACATTATTTGCTGTTCATAAGACATAGCACTACAGAAAGCCTGAAGTGATGTTCTGTTTAAAATGATTTCTGTTGGTTCATTGGAGGGAGTAAGTGAATTCCTTCATTTATTAACCTCAAGGTGCGTGAGGCACAGAGAAGAGATACAGATGGCCTAAAGTGCAACTCCTGTCACTTATAATGGCTGTTCTTGTATCCTGTGAATGCAGGCACACAAATGTGGAAAGAGCTGCTATATAATTTCTGGAATAACTGTCTTTGGAAAGAGCTTCTTCTAGAGATGCTACCTCCCTAGGCAATTAGAACTGCCTGATATTTGAAGGATGCACTTCTCTGAAGATGGTACTATAATCCAGGCAACTCTGGCTCTCCAGAGCAGGTTTGGGTTAAAGAGCTAAAGTGGTGGTTGTCCTCCTTCACAGATTACTGATATAACATGAACAATCCCAAACAATTTTCTCCCTAATCTAAATTAGGAGGTTAAGTACAATTACTGGGTATGTCAGAAAGGTACATTTTCTTCAAGTCTACTTTCTGATAGAACGCTGGGGTTAAGAAAGCTGAGAAGTGAAATACAGGAGGGTTTAAAGGTTTCTTGTACTACTACTATTTTTTTTTTTCTTTTGTTTCCCCTTTCATTTTTTCTGTTTACTCTGATGTGAACAGTCTCAAGGTAGGTAATAAACGTAACCTGAAAGTTCTTGAAAAAAGTATGTATTTTTCTCCTGGAAGTGAAACTTTGACTTGTAAGATAATTTCTTTCAAAGAAAGATGTTCATAAGTAATTTTACTTGTCCATTTCACTAATATGCCATCAATATGATACATTTTAATGTGAACATTAGTAAATAAGAATTGGCTGTACATATGCCTTTATTTAGTAAAGATATATTCTGCTCAGGAAAAAGAACTTAAACTAAACAAAGTCTGTCTGTATGTAAAATTTATATGATCTGCATTTTTGTAGTGGCTATAGGTCTAGCAGTTATATTATTCTTTAACAGGCTTTGCAAGTGAGGACTGTAACTGTCAGAATCTTAGAAAAGTGCTTACCGTGGAGGTGAATCAGGATACATGACGTTGACCTGAGAAAGTGTATCCAGATAGGAACCAAAATCAAAAGCTGGGGGAAAGTCCTCCATGCAGGTGGATCTCAGCTCTCCAAAAGAGCCACCATAAGAGAAGCCATCTGGAGCTGGAAAACAAGCAATTATTACTTGCTGCTATTTTCCTTCATGGTGGATTCTCTGAGACAATATTACTGTTTCTAACACTGCCATAAATCAGAAAATAAAACCTATCTGAGGCAGAAGAATTACTGGTATTGTGGAACAAAGAGGTTTCACAGGATGCCTCTATTCCTTTAAGAGCAAGTTAGCATCCTCTGTAGATGATCTGTAGTGTTTCAGGCTGTGGCACAGGGACTATACATTTAGCGCTGCCCTACAAGATGCAGGTGTCTAAAGCTTTTTCTCGTGTCTCAGTTTGAAAAGGAGTGTCACTTCTGCTGCATGCAGCTTCAGATGTAAGCAGCATTGCTCAAGTTCCTACGAGTTGCATGCATTGAAACCTCATCAATTCTGTTTAGGTTTTTAAAAGGAGGCTTAGGTGTTTTCTCAAGACACATACCTATGATCAAATGCTTTCTCAATAAAAACAGTCACAAAAATGGGAAAAATTGGAAAATAGTAGAGAAAATCATCCTGCTGCCTTCTTCAGGGTTTTCTTAATGCTTTTATGCACAAGCTTCATAGTTCCACAAATATGAAGTAGTTAGTGCCATTTTTGGTCTTAGATGATATATAGCTAATGCTCAACATTCCAGGGTAAAATTCCTTAAGAATGTTCCCAGTAGTGGAAGTGCAGCCATCTCCACTCCCTGGCCCCCTGCAGTTGTATTCCACATGAAGTGATCCCTCCTTTTTCTCTCAATGCATTAAAACAGTACCTGGAGAGAAGGGCCAGCTTCTAAAGTGACACTGAAGTACTGCCTCCCTCAACAGGGGGCAAAGGGCAGGACTCGCTTGAACTGCCTGTTTCTGGCAATTTTCACCTCTGCCGGTGTATTCTGGAGGAATTTACCAGGACTAATTGAGTCTATCATGCACTGTGCTTTCCCTTTTACTTGTGAAGTGAAGGAAGCCAACTTCACAGTGACTCCTGCTGCTCCCAGGCTGGCCAGTGGAAGCACGCTGAGATAGTAGGATGGTGTGTGCTAATGTAAAATTTTCACTTGCGTAGACAGGCACAATTTAGTTTAAGATTATTCTTTTGAATTTCACTGAAAATATCACCATATTTTTCTTTTTCCATTTCTCTAGCGTTGTTATTTCTAACAAGCAGCTCGAAAATGATCCTTTATGTTTTTGCTTGGCTTCAGGGTTTTTAAAGGAGCTGAAATTAACATAGCAGTAGATTTAAATGTAGTGATTGAATCTTAATGGTCAGTATTTTATCGTGCCCAAATATTCCAGTTCGTGGGTAAAACAGTAACTACAATTTGGGTTTAACTATTTAATCCCAAATTTAGCTGCTGAAAAGTAGGAAGAATAGATGTTGCAATAATAGCAGACATTTGTTTTCTGGAATTCTTTTATCTCCTTTTTCTCTCTGTAAGTTACCATAGGAGTTTGCCTTTCACTTTTTTTGGAGTCTAAAATTTCTTTCCAAAACATAGATGTTATTAGCTTATCTGGATAAATGTTTCTGGAAAAGCCAAAAATAATTATTCCTGGCTCCAGGTGGACAAACCAATCCTAGGAAATGTTTTTCTTTTAGACATGAAAATTCCTGGTCCAAATAATTAAAGTCCAGCTGACTTCAGTGCATACTTGATTTGCCTCAGTGACATCAAGATTTGAGTCAATGCATTTTTATGTGGCTCACTATTATGATCTTTTCTACATAAAGAAAAAAACTCAACAATATGCGAAGAACTGTTCTCTCAAACAAACTGCAGGTATGGGAGCCTAATCACAGATACTGGATAGTAAACCAGTCTCTTTAATGATGATGACAGTTGTAATGACATTGATGTCATCACTGACATCATTAATGATGATGACAGTTGTAATGACACTTTGATTGTTCTCTTTATATCCAGTTATTATCTTTTGTGGTCAGAAAAGAAGTAATTGCCCAGTCATTGTAGGTTGGTGCATGCTGTAGAAGTGAAAACATTCCTGGCTTTCCAACAAATCGAAATTACATTTTATGCTACACTAAGGCTATAATGGGATATGAAAATAAACTATCAAGAATCTAGCAATAGAGAAGAAGTCTTATACTGTATCAAGGGAAAGTAAACTGTTTAAGAAATGCAGTTGGCACTGGCCTTGTTTATGTTAACCACTAACTATGGAGCTTGTACTATGTGAATTCAGTGACAGCACAAAGATGTTATTAAACTACAAAGCTGCCTGCAGCCTACTTATCCTATTTTTTAATTTAATGGGGTTTTAAAAATCCATTGCCTAGCAGCCAGATGCTTTTTTTTGCCTGTAGCACCAGGTATTAATAAATTCAAGTATTATCTTGCTGTAACTAGCTATCTTACCATAAACAGCATCTCTCCTCAGATGTGGGTGTCTTAACCGTCCGTCCTTTCGCAGACTGCCAACAATGATTGTAATACAAGATAGAAACAGCACAAGTCCAATCACTACTCCAGCCACCAGAAGGGGTGAAACAAGTAAACTGGTATCACTTCCATTTTCACCATAGCTGGGGAATTCACTGGTTGGGCTGCTCTGGTTCAAGTGAACTTCTGTACAGCAGAGACAGAAAGAATGTGTCAGTTGTGAAGAGAGACATTTACAACGTATGGTTATACAGATGCTAAAAATAAGGGCTTCAAAGTCCCAAGAGATATCCTGAGACAGGTCCGTTGTATGAATTCATGCTTGTCTGGGGAACCTATTTATTAGACCGATTTCTGGAGCTGTTAGTAACTGTCAAATTGTTTCCCTGTTAGTGGGGAATATCCTGCTGGAGTCAGTGATGTAAGTTGCATAATTTTGAATGCTTATTCCTGGAAAAGTTCTTTGTACCATGAATTGATTGATGCTGAAAGAACACCAGCGCACAAGGACGAATGTGAAAACTTGGAAATCTGGGGTCCCAGTGGAACAGAAGGACTGTGTGCTGGGACTAGGTGTGAAGAGACTCCCAAGATTTTGAAGAGAAAGTTTTGGGCAGGAGTGAAATCGAGGAGCATGCTTTTGTAGTATAAGGCATGCTTTAGTTTGTGGGATGAGTTAGCATCCCAAAAAATTGATTTAGAGCAGAGGAGGGGAAAGACTCATTCAGAGTAGGATTCTTAGTGAGGCACTGGATTTTCATTGAAGACATGGCTTTTTATTGGGCAGAAGATCAGGCAATACAGCAGTCCTCTTGGCCTTAACATCTAACCAATTGTTGAAATAGAAAACCATCACAATCAGCACTTAAAACTTACTCATTAAAAACCTGAAAATAAATAAACTTTGTTTACTGCCCTTTGGGCTTCCCTGTATGTAACAGTAACGCAGGGATGGTGTCAAGCCTGTGCTTTAGTGCAAGCTTTCCTAGTGTTTGAACTGGCTACGTGCTGTGCAGAGAGATCAGGTGTGGTGCAGCCATTCTCATTTCATCCCCCTAGCTTGGCCTGATGCTGTGTAAAGAAGGAGCTGTGTGGGCAGGCAGACCTCACCTTAAAACAGCATGGAAGTATCATGATGGAATAGGTACACCCTGCGCTTTAGCAGCTGACAGCACACTGAGCTGAGCTCTCTGGCTTGTCTGCCTTTCTTCCAGGCAAGCAGTTCTACACAGCAATGCTACTCCAGACTTCCACCTCATTTTAATTTTTCAGTTGAAATGTGTGCATGTTGTATGTGGCACAAACTATAACTGCTTGCTTCTGTTAAAAAAAAAAAAATCTCTAGATGTATTATTTAAGTTCAGTAATAAATCTGCTTAAGGGACAAAAACGAAAAATGCAAGGATATGTCAAACCATGAAAAGTCAGAGTAAGTCCAAGTCAAATATCCTTTTGAGGGAAGCAAAAGAGAGTATCAGAAGTTAAGCAGTAAGTTTGCTCTAGAGGATCAACTGGTGACATACAAAATACATCTGAATTAATTGCCCATAAAAGTATTTATGGGGGATTGTACTGCCAATGGAGGGGAGGTAAATGTTTAAAATGATGGGAAAAAGGATCCAGGATTTCAGCAGATAGAATTCCTGCTGAAGTAAAAGGCTCTGTATGTTTATTTATGGACAAAACTTTGGGCACGCAGTAAAAGTAACCAGATTTGGGCCTAAGTCTTGAAAACAAGTTGCAATAAGGACCCATCTTCCTATCCTTAATCCACAGTTTGTTTAAAAACAAAACCCCAAAACCAACAAACAAATGCACCCCCTGTAAATTAAAAAGAAATAATCCCTTAGCTGCTCAGGATCAGACTCTGTGCTGAGTAAACCAGAATTTTACTGATATAAGAAATTATTGGAGATGCACATATACCAAGACTAGCTTTCAAACATGGCATGGATATATTATTGTATCTGGCTATATCCCAGCTGAACAGATAAATAATTTGTTTCCTGCAGAAACTAAGGCTAACAAACTCTTGCTCTTTTGAATGTTCAGTAAAGTGAATATCTGCTTTTGGAAGTGCAAATGCTTTTTACGTGGAGAGATGTTAGCAGATAGATAGTTTTTAGCAATGTTTTCCCCACTCTCTTCGTTTAGGATATGCCACTTAGTGTCTTGCAGTCATAATAAGCTGTATGTTATCATTGGCTAATGCTGACATTGAGATAACTGATTAGAAATATAAAAAACCTGGGGAATTAGCATGTAGTAGGGCTTTTGTTAATTTTTTAGAAGTGCTTTACTGTTGGCTGTGAATCTTTATGAGCAATTAAGATAGACAGCCAAGAAATATGCTGAGCTTTTACAAAGAGAAAACAGAATCTTTTAAAAATTAAACTGAATCTGTAGCGTTAAAGCAAAACGTATGGAAAGCTGTCCTACTTAATACTCTTAGCACAGACTTTCTGGTATGGGATATGTTTGAGGGGTAGATTCTGCTTTCTTATGGCCCTTGTACTAGAACTAAACTTCTCAGTTGACAAAATCCTAATTGTGTTTCTCATGTGTACAGGTTTTTTTTTTAACTATCGCTGTTGGTAGTGTATCCAGCAAGTGTGTACTCCTGCTGGCTTTCCATAGCTTTGTTTATTCAGATTTTTGCAAATTCTGTGAAAGATGCAGATATCAGAGCAATGCTGGTTAGTTTAAATCACAATTACAGGGAATTGATGCTTGAACTGCAATTATTGGTGGATAATTTAGTGGTAGTTCTGGCTGACTTGCAAAGATAGAAGGGAAGAATCAACTTTGTTGCCATCATGATGAGAACATGAGGCTGGGATGTGTGGGTTGCTCCATGCACTATCAGGTCTTCAAATGAAGTCAAACTACTGAAACTGGAGTTGGTGAGAAACTTTCTGTCAAGTTCAGTGGGAAAGAAAAGAGGACGCAGTGAGTGCTTTCAGATCTTCTGAAACTTGCACTTCTAAATGACCCTCTTAACAGGAAGCGACTGTCTAAAGAAAAGGGCAGACTAGTTTTAGGGGTTTTGCTTGTTTGTGTGTCTGTTCTAGTTGTGTGTGGAAGCCAGCTGGTATCTTAACATATGGACTATTTTAGAGATTCCTGGGGTGCCACCCAGTGTGACCACTAATATTTGGTTCTATTTTGCTTTATAGAAATTTAACAGATTAGCAGTGACTTCAAATGGGAAGTACTCTCTGCTATGCTCTGCACTAGTACTTAAGGTGTTTGTATTTCAAGACAGCCCACTTATGTAGCACATTCTCAGCGCTTCCTTAGCTCTTCCAAATCTTGTCTATTTTATGTCTTATTTCTCACCATCATGATTATTGGTTTTTGGTTTTTTTTGTGTGCACACTCCTAATCTAATTGAACGCAGTCTCTGGTAAAGACAAGATATACTGTAATATTGCTCTTATTAGAAGGAATGAATAACCCCCCTTAGCCTAGCTCCTAAAACAATATGCAGTTGACAAACTTATGGTATTATTTTCAGTTTGATACTGTGAGTGTAGTCCTCCAGACTTTACCAACTGACTGCTGTGGAAATGGCTCCGGTGATTAACCACCACCGAATGAGGCACTATGTTGATATGAATTCTTGGGTTTGAATTTTTTGGGGGCAAAAGTTGTTTACATTATTTTGGCAAAGGAACATCTTACAAATTTTTCTCCTCTTATCCAAATACATCTTCTTTTGATAAACCGTATATTTCTGTGTATAGAAATGCGATGTTTTATCATTCAGAATAGAAGTAGCTGGAAATTCATGTAAAGTCCACAAATACAACAGCAATAGGAGACTGCTAACTTTTATTTTTGAGGTAAGTTGTATTTTTTCCATGAAACTGCAAATTGTAAACAATACATGCATAAATATGAATACTTTACATCTAATCCTCTAAATATTAATTCTATTGTGTGCAAAAACCATTGCTTTTATCCAGCAACGGGAGTTGTGTAACTAACCAGATGCAGCGCAAACAGACCATGCTGGCTGTAGCGGCCGTGGATGCACAAGGGGGACATATGGCTGAGAGAACGCTTAGTTTAGAATGAGAGTACTAGTGGAAAATTGCTGACTATCCATTCAGTGATCGGCAGGGAATTACCAATCTGCAAAACCCCTTAAATATCACATTATTTTACCCATAGCCACTGTCAGAGTGAAATGTCTTGGCATAGATGTGTTATGGGAGCTTGGCTCATCCAAGATACAGCCCTTTATTAGGAGTGGCTTCTCACTTCTTCACTGGCTTTTACCTGCTTGTATCTCAGATGAGACAGAAGGGAAGCAAGTACATAGAAATGAAAATGACTTCTCTCCATACTGAAATAGTTGTGGAGTTTGTTTTCTGAAGACACATCAGCTCTAGTGAAGCTGCAGTGGTCTCTGTAATTGATAGGGTTTTCTTTGTTCCCTTTAAAAATCAGAGGTTATTTTAATGCTGGATCTTACTAAGATAACACAATCTCTTGCCCTGGTTTAAAAATCTATCATCTTAATAAAGACAATAATTCATGTTATCACTAGTGGAGAGGATGAGACATGGAGTAGTTTTGTTTCCCAGCCTAAATTGTCTATGAACAGCTTATGAAGAAATGCTGATGCATCATACTGGAAGGACTTTGAGTGTAGAATCATACACCTCTACATCCCTGCCAGCCTCAGTTAAGCCTTGCCTGAGGACAGACTGGGCTCAGTGATTACTCACCGAAGTAGAGCTGAAGCACACTGACAGAACCATGTTGTATTACATGAATGCCCTGGGTTAGTACAAGCTGTTTGGGGTTTATGATCTAGCATCGTCTATTAACTTTAAATATGCTATATTAACAAATTATACAGGATGGAAATGAGTAGGAGGAAGCTCAATATAGGATAGTGCATAGTATGCTTTGATTTTTAAATGACCCCAACAAAGGGTCTCAAACACCAAATGTTTCTGATACCCTCCTTTTCTTAATCCCTGATTGGGACAGTGTTGGAATATGTAGTCCCTTTATCAAGGGGATGAGACTGACAGATAGCAAGAAGGAGTTGAGAGGTCCCAGTGAGGCACACAGATGAGCTAAATTAGTGGAACTGAGAAAGATTTTGTTGATTCTGCCTTTATGAACCGTTCCTGTTCAAAGATGATTTAGTCTGGCCAAGAGTGACCAACTGGACTCTGCACTTGCTGCTGTACTGTGAAATAAGCCTCTGGCTGCAGCTGCTGTCAGGCTGTTATCACACTGCTTATTTCCTCTAGCTCCCAGGCAGGAGTTCACAAAATGAATAAGGTAGATGCATTACAAAAACAAGCTGGAAAGGTTTTGAATCACAGGGGCTGGTTTTGTACAGAGCATCACTGTAGAGAGAGGGATATTATTCAAGTAACTGAATGCAAAGGCGTCGTAGGAGCTAAATCTTTTAAAAAGAAAAAAAAATGGGAAGAAAGAGGAAAAAGTCTGTTGGATTCAAAGCTACTCTATCTGGAAGAAGGCTGGAACCTCTCACTTACACTAGATAAATGGCAGGGCGTCGTCTGCTTATGGGACCTTGGTTACCCCAGGTATACATCAGGAGTGGCTTCAGATTGAAATTTGGCATGTATTTGATTCACACTTTTTTATTTTGTTCACCTATTTTTTGTGCAGACAACCTGCCAGTTTTAAGCAAAATGGATATTTAACAATTAATTTTTTTTTTCAATCTTTCCAATCCCTAGGTGTAGAGAAAGTATTTAAAAATGTCAGTAATTGCATAAAAGGAAAAGCTGATGAGAATGGCTCAGCTCTGTCAGACATGATATTGAAGCACATTTTCCATGGAACACTTTGGATTGGATCTGTGCTTTCTCTGTCTCCTTGCTTAAGAGTCCCACTTAACGATAAGACTGCAACCAAATACCTCCCCCCCCAGTTATAACAAAAAGGGGAAAATACTATGTTTTTTACTAATTCTGACTGGTTTGGATAGGGAAGAAACTAGGTATGTTCTCCTCAGCTTCCTTCTTGCAATCTACATTTTGTCTTCTCAGAAGACTACGTCCTGGGCCTTGGGTGAAAGATTAATCTTGGCACCCTTACTGCTGACTGCTCAATCACATAAGATCTACAGCAGCTGTGATGGCAAATTATTAAGGTAGGGATAACCAGAGACCTAGAATGATTTAAACTGAGTAAGTACAGGGAGTTTCTAGCTATTGTTAAAGTATGGAAGATGGAGAATGAGTCACTGAAGAAAGGGTTTTGTAGGTCTGGCTATGGCAATGGCTTCTAGCAAGTGTAGTGAATTCGGTGGGACTGCCTTAACATTTGAATGCATTGAAGGTTTGGGGTCTTGCCCTCTAAAGCAGCTATACAGTAGTGCAGACTGTCATGCTACGAGGTAAACTTGCGTGCCTGTGTTTTTTAACACCAAAAGAATAAAACCACTCAGCACACTGGTTATATTCATTCAGCTATGGGAATGCGGAATCAGATTCTTCCTATGTTCTAGAGAGATACAGGAAGCCGATAAGAACTGCTACCTTAGTATGCTTAATGTTTAAATAGTATTGAAAAGGAACTGATGATGACATTAAGAACAGGCAGGGCTATTGGTCCTTTTGTATTTATCTTATTTTCTTGTAGCAAAGTTGAGCAAATGAGTGGAAGACTTGAATAATCTGGGAAATGTCCTCTCTATAAATCAGTTTTACAAGATCCCTACAAATAGCACGGGGAAAGGAATCTTCAGTTCACGAGGCCCAGCATATTTCATTCTCTCACACTGCTGACAGCTGAGGGGCCAGTCAGGTGTGGTCCTGTTCTGTATGATTTTCTGAGTTGTACACATAAAATTAAACTGCCTCTTAAGCTCAAATTGATAGTAAATAATAACTGTATTGGAGATTGCTTCAAACTTCTACCCTAATGTGGCTTGTAAAGGATATCATATGGTGTAAGTATTCTAGGTTAAAGACTGGCTGATTGAGTTTAGCTCATGTATATTGCAGCTCAAACTTTCATCTACTGCTTATGAGAGTTGTACTTATCTTCTGGAATGGTACTTAGTAATTTTTTGACAAAGTTGATGAGTAAGTAAGTTTTTGCTGTCAGTTGCTGCAATTGTGACATTTAAAAGCCAGATTATATCCATTATTATTTAAAAATTTGACGTAAAAATCTTTCTGTACAAATGGTTATCTAGTCTTTCCTCATTATTGCTACTGTGGGAGATACTTCAGCATAATCCAAACATGTGAATGCCATTAATCAGGCAGGACCCATACATTTAGACTGAGTTTCTCTGCAGCTCACATTGCCTCTTTGATCTTTTTCACTGCATATATATGTTCTAGTCATAATGAAAACTTTTTTTATTTCTTTTTTTTTTTTTTTTACTATTAATCAGTGAACCTTATTCAGACATGAGACTGTGTGATAGGGACATTTCAGTTTTATCTGATGCACTCAGCTTAAAGTGAATTTGGAGCATACTTACAGGTACAAAAGTTGCCCATGACCTTGAGAAGCTCATCCAAGGCAGAAAGGGTGGCCTTTCCTCTGAGATATCTAACTCTGCCTTTTTATCATGTCTGCTGGCTATCAGATAATGACTTTTCTCTTCTTGCATTGACATCCTTATTATAGAGCCAGAATGAATAAGATTGGATCACCAGCAGCCTGCAAATTGAGAATGTCAGAAGGAAAGAGAATGTGGCTGCATAAGGGCTCAGAAAATAAATCTTTTCAGATGCTGTGGCTTGAGGGTATTATGTTGATGTCACAGCAGCATGTATAGGTGCTGTTTCAAATTAACAGGAAAAATCTTCCAATTTTCAGATCCGTGGTCTATTTTATCAACATGATAAATACCACTGCAGTGAAACAAATCACTCTGGAAGTATAACAGCCCACTTAGCCATGGACAAGATATTTCTTCCCCTATTTTCTCATATACAAACAACTTTGAACTAGTACAATTTTATAAACAGGACCCAAACCTATTACTTTTTTTCAGAAACTCTGTATTAGGGCTTGGAAATCAGTATGATGAGAATCCTATTTTACCCATTACAATAAAGTTTCCTTCATCAGCTCAAATCCAACTTAGGTTGGTAGCGAATTGACTGGGGTAAAAGCAGTAATTTTTTTTTTTTTTTTTATTGTGAGAAACTCTGATATTTTGGCACATAAGCGTCTCATACAGAATTTGGAAAAAATGTAGCAATATAATAATTCTTTTTATTCTGAGAGGGAATGGTTTGAAAAAATGTAATTGGCAAATAATTGTGTATTTTACTTTAGCAGTCTGTCTGCTTGAACTGTGATCTAGATGTTTTGTCTTCTCTTTAGGAGGCTGAGCTCTGCCTGAACTATAACTAATATGACCTAAAGAGGCAGCTATAGGGCAGATGACAGCTCATGGAAGATGTAGCCCAGGCAGAAAGCCTAATCTAGATGGGGGGGGACATGGACCCCCAAACCCGAAAACTTTCCACAGAAGAGTTCTATTCTTTACAAACTTTACTTTCCACTTCCACAGAGAAATTGGGAAGGTAGTAATGAAATGCTTGCTAGCTCCAACAGTAACAGGTGAGCAGCTGACTTGTGTTCTATTGCCTGCTATAGGCATTTTTTTTTTTTTAATAAGCTATGGAATTCTTGGTGGAGAAACTAGTACCTAGGCTGATGTAAAATCCACTCCTATCCTCTCTTAAGTGCATGGGCAAGTATATGGAGAAAGATATAAACAACTTTGTAATAGAAAAGGAAGTTATTTCTGTCCTGGTTATCCTCATCATACATGACTGCAAAGGGATATTCATCTACATACATGCTAACAGCAAGGCCTTTTACAATTGTTGATTAACAAATTTAAAAAGAATCACCAGAAAAGGGAACCTCTTCTTCTGTTTCCTCTTCTCTGTCTTTATTCATTTTAACTATGTGCTGGCAGTAAGAGTTACATTGTTAGACTCATAATGAGGTGCGGCCTTCACATGGTGTGGCCAGTTAAAGTGCTTCTATTCAAATTAATTAAACATACCTCTTCCCTACCAAAAAGGTATATATTACATTATAGCCTTGCAATACAGGAGAACTCAGAATGTCCTTCAGTAGGAGGGTGATGTAAAGAGTTCCCAGTAGAAGAATTTATCACCATCTCAGAGAGATTGCTAAACTTGAAAGATGTAAATGTATGGACCTGCATTTATGTGAACTAATACTTACATGAGCTAGCTGGGTACACTGCCACTTCAATTCCGGTGTGAATGTGAGCATCTTTGGTTTCTTGTGTGAACAATTGGAGTTAAAGACATTCAAAGATTAAAAGCAAGTTGAAATTTTATGTTCTTTGCAATAGTAGGCAATGATTTTTTTGCGAAGAAACTGACAGCATGAAAATAGCTCCTGTTTTATATGACACAGTAGAAATACAATGTGTAAGCTGGAGAAAAGTGAATGCTATTCTGAAAAAGGTTTATTCATGAAAGTGATGTAGCAGTGAAAGTAATAAAAGGGGAAAAATGTGCTCCGGGGTTACTAGAGAAATATCAAATCCTAGCAAAATACAATGGGATATGTGTTGTCTGTGCTGGACACCATCTTCATAATGACATTGCAATTAAAGACTTGAGGAAAATCTCTTCCAAGAGCAGTGGAGTCACAGAGCTTTGAACAATGGTTAAAACTTGGTCCTTTCCGGTGAAAAGGTGCTACGGCTCCTGGAAGTGACCAAGTAACAACAACCATATGGGATTGAACCCCAGGGCTGCAATTCATGTTTCACCCAAGTGATCTCCACAGGTAACCTGTCCAAAGTCTGGGGAGACATGTGGCTGAAATCTGAGGCCTCCACCGAAGACCATGAGTCTGTGTGAGCGTTAGCTGAATGAGTGAACCAAGTGAATGCTAAGGCAATATGGAAGCCTTGAACTTCCATTGCTTAAAGCAAGAACAAGCCAATAACTGATTAATTTGCTGAAACTGAACAAAAATAAGCTTAGAAAAGGTGGCTGTTTTCTCTTTAAAGCTCTTGCATTTTAATATAAGCATGAACTCCTGATGGTTATCATAACTGGAAAGTAACATAGATAAAAAAGCAGAGATGACCTCTATATTAATTATTTTAAAAATTAATGGTAAGTTTTTGATCTGCTGTAGAGACAAGATGTAAACTCAGAATTACCCTATTGCCTCAAAGCAATTTTGAAATACTGTGGTACCTTGCAGTAGCAGGTGAACAGCTATTTCTCAGAATGTATAAATCCATGTACTTCACAGCATATCCAAAGTATAATTATACTGGCAAAATGGCCAGTTAGAATGGCAATGGCAAGTAGATACTACTGTGATTGTTTTAATTTTTTTTTTTTTTTTTTTTAAATCTGGATGGCCCACTCTCCTGAAACGTGAAGAAAAATATTAAATGGGAAGGGTTTGAAATCTCCACATGCATCAAATAGTTCATTTAACTCCGAATTCGTGTTTCGTTCATCTCAAAGTATCTTATGACGGGTCTTAAACAAAAGTGATAGGGGTGTTTTAAAACTGTATCATAGTGAGAGTTGTTCATGACTTGGAGAAAGGAGAGGTCCTGCCATCCACTGTAAATTGGTAAAGGAATGTGGTTTGAGGTTAGGTATGGTTGTTCTGGTTTGGTGGTTTGTGTGTGTTGTTTTTTTTGTTTGTTTGTGTGTGGTTTTGTTGCTTGGTGTTTTTTGGTGGTGGTGGTTGTTTTTGAGGGTTTTTTTGTGTGTGGTGTTTTTTTTTTTTCTAAGCTACTGGAGGACAGACTGCAATTCTTTACCAAGGAAGGTCTGATTGCTATGCAAAAATAAAATTCTGTTTGAACCCCTGCCACCTTCTAGATAGCTTCTGTATTGGTATTAATTTGAGAAATGTGCTAGAAATGGTAACAAGGATAACCGCTGTGTTTTATGGAGCTACAGCTTTGTAATGTTCAGCGTGTGCGTGTTACCCTACTACCGTTTGTTGTGAAGGCTGTACTGAATATCAGATAGCGCAGGGACTTGAGATCCTCTGATCTTGCTTGTGCTGGCAGCATATGATACAAGAAATATGCTGTTTGGATTATTAAAATAATTGATGTATTCATATTTACCATGTCACTTGTTAATACTGTCTTGTTACGTCCTTCTGGGGATGAGATCACAGATTTTTCTAACTAGCAGCTGCTGCATAGTTTCCTAAAATACCAGATTTTAGGGTTGGGCCAAGGAAGACAGGGCTGCTGATAAAAACAGATGGCCTCATTGCTAACAATATACCTGAGCTTACAAGCACTGACTGGCTGTGAAGGTGTGGGCAACCTTGTTGACTCAGGAAGCGCTAAGACTGTTCAGTGAGCATTTTTGATTCTGAAAGGAAAGTCCTTTCATCTCCTATATTACTTGGAGATAAACCCCATCTGTGAAGAAATGTTAGTGATCGCTTAATAATGTGTATGTTTATGCTCGTCTTGCCATTTATCAGTGTTTGATTACTCCAAAACTCTGCAAATAGAAACATCTACATACTAACCTTAGAAAATTGCTGTGACTGAGCTAAAAAGTAACAAACAATGTATAATGCATTAATTTACAATATTTGTCAAGATGATTAATGACTATATGAATTATGGTCTTATTTCCTCTGATTAATTTAGCACAAGATTTCTTGTTTCCCCTCTCACTATGAGGTAGATGCATATCACGGAGGGAGCGTGGCTACCCTGTAACTTCTTTTGCACTACTATTTTATATGAACAAGTCTTCATCACCACCAGTTTCTGACTCATTATAGGAGGAATCAATACAGTGTCCAGTCAAATTATCTTGTGCACTGGCTCAGTTATCTGCTCATCTCTGTTATTCCCCAACATGAAATTAAGAAGAAGCAGGCCCTTCACTAAGGCAGTATTCCAAATGAGCAGGACGTCAGTAAGACGTGCTGGGGAAATGCCATCTTATTCAAAACTGCATTCATACCTGTTTTACATGTGCAGGTTTAATGTACAGACACAATGATCAAGGCATAAAATCAGATTGATTATTAATCCATGCAAGCATCTGTAAATTAGGAACATAATTCTAATAATTATTTGATAGCTTGTTGAATGAGATTTGAAATACACTTTTTTGTTATGGTTGTATTTTTTCAGTGAAGTTTTTATTTTTCAGCACTATAACTTCGGCAGATTGTTTTTTATCTTAGTGTTTGTTTGTTTGTTTTTCCCTTTTTGGTAATCTCCTAAAAGCAGTTTTAAGCGAAGAAATCTAATCTCAAGATTTTGCCTCATCCTGAAGTAGCAATTTTAAATTCTAACTAGCATGTTCCTGTAAAAAACAGTGTGCTTCATTATTGGTATTGAATTACAAGAACAAACATAGGAGAAGGCCGCTTGAACCTTGGGATAACATGCAGTTGGTATGTCACATTTGCTTTATATGTGGCTTTTTTTAGGGTGACATGATCTCCCTGAGTGGAAGGAGGAAGTAATGGAGGAGAAGGTCAGGAAACCCTCACCTGTGAGAGTGGAATCTCTTTTTTTTCCTTTTATTTTCTTTTTTTCAAAGACTATTTGTACCAATTGTTCCATTAAGCTTTGTCCAAATAAAAATACATTCAATTCAATAGAAACAGTAACACCTCATCCTTCAGCTTCAGCACCTTGTCTGGGCTCCTTGCAAAGAACAGCTTATTTAGGGTGGACAGGAAAAAGATACGCAAGTTCAGTCACTAGCTTGTTCAGTTAGGTCAAAGACAGGGTTAAAAGGACTAGTTACCTTATCACAAACAGCAGTCCTGGCAATGGGCAATCTGGGGCTCAGAGGCCTGGGGGAGAGGAACAGGCTGCAGTCACAGGCCCCATCACAATTTATGTAACATTTATGTGGAACCTCTTTCTATGGTAGCGATGTGGTGATGTTTGTGATGGATGTCGTCGAATTAATTTCAGTAGTCTTATTTACACTAGAAACAGTGTCCTTTGGGTTCGTACTCTAGATAATTTAAAATGAATGCATCAAACCCATAAAACCCGTGTCTGCCTCCTACAAATGTGTATATACATATGTTATCACAAATAGTTGCTGTGCTATGATCTCAAATCAGGATTAATATGAAATCAGTTGGCCTAATGTCAGCCTTAATCTTAGCTTTCATTTATCCTTTAATAAAGAGCTCTTCTCATTTCTGTTGACAATTTCCAGTGACAAAATTAGGCTTTTTTCACTGTAATTTAGCAGACTAATATTTTCCTGTTTCTATGAAGCGGCAGGAGAGATGCTGACTTTAAGGCATGTTTCACTTCCATTTGATGAGGGCCAGTTTGCCTGTCCTTGATAACCGTGGGGCAGACAGCAGAAGCAGGCTTCTCACCCACTTCTTCCCTTCTTGGGTGAAACAACTGCTGAAGAGAGTGGACTGAGAGCAGAACTATCCTGACATAACTCTGATACTGCGGGTGACCCGTTTTCCTAAGTAATATTTGGCAGGGCATTGCAGTTCACTATATAACAGGTCACATGGATTTTGGTGGGTTATAGAAGGAAAATCTGTGGGCTTACTTTGCATTATATTAGCTCCCTGTTAGGATAAAATAGTGTCCTACATAGCGGTGCTTGCTGGACTAGACAGTGCAACGGACAGCTACATAACTGGAAATCTACTGCGTATCCAAAATAGTTTTTTCTGCTCTGGTAGAAAAGAGGAGGTATTAGGAACTTGTCATCCAAAGTCTAAATGCTTGCTCCCTTTTCAAAGGGAAGGCATGGTATTAGTGCTGCAGAGTAGCATGTTGCCCAACACCGAATCAGAACATGTTCATATCTCTCATGGGACAAGTAAATTTCTCAAGCACCAGACAATAAACTACATGTGCACAATTCTAGCCCTTCGAGACTGACCCCTTTTCTTCTCTTGTTCGGTCATGAAACCCCATGCTGAGCTCTACTAGTATAAGTGTGGTCCAGTTTTGCAGAAGAACACTTCATTGTTTTCACTGAGAAGGCCGGCAGCGTTCGCACTGCGCTGCAGTCTTCGAAGGGCAGATGGTGTGCTGAGTCTGTGGCCTGACACACCAATGCACTTGAGTAGTGGCACTTGACTGAATGTGTTTTGTGAGCCACCAACCAAAAGGGCAATACCTTAACTCTGCTCTTCCTTGAATTGACTTGTGAGTTAAATTAAACCCAACTGACATGTTCTGTGGCACATGATCTATGTCTCATGCTCCATGTTAAGTCACGTTCTAATTCTGCAGATTTTTCCTGCGCTTTTGTGACCTGTGGAAGAGGTATGAATTACCAGCACACTGTTTCCTTAGGCTGAACAATTACTTCTAATGAATATTACATGGGTTATGTGAAGACAGAAAATAGGAAAAAAAGAGGCTTGCTATGGAAACATGGTTTGTTTGATTTTTTTTAATCTTTTTTTTTTTTTTTTCCTTGATACTTTCATCCTTTCTGCAGTGGAAATTACTGTGCTGGTTATTCTTTATAGTGAAAGTATGGCACGTCTGTTAGATTTTTTTTTTTTTTTTCATATTTTGCTTTCTATTCCTTAAAAAGTGGGAAATGTAAGTAACATTCCTGTATTATCTTTGTGTATTTTATTTTTATCCTAAGGATGTTTCCTTTCTCCAGACAGGAAAAATTTAATGTTCCATTATATCCATCTCGTTCATGCATTTGTATCATCAGGTAAACTTTCTATCCTTCTTGTGAACTTGTGTTCCATGGAGTATTTCCAGAATAGGGTTTCTGTAGTAATTCATGAAGCCCGTCCTGCCTGCTATCTTCAGAATAGTACTCAGGGCAAGAAAATGTTTGGAGCCCAACAAAAGCTTGTGGACTGACCTCACTGTATCTTACTGAAGAAATGAATCTCTCTTGTATTTTCATTGACTGACCTCCTTTTTCTGTACCAATTATGTACTTCTGCATGTTTCTGCTGTACTAGATCATAGACTATATTCCTAGCATTGAGAATCAGGATTCCTACAGCAAAGTATGTGTGAAAAAGAGCTAGCTCACAAGCACAGGGATACACACTTTATTCTCTTGGTATTAAGAAAGAGAAACGCATCTCTGCACTGCTGACACTGAGCCAACAGTTTCAGTCTGAGAGGAGGAGAGAGAACAATATTTGTAATCCCCTGCTAAATGCAAATAAGTTCTGCATCTCTTCTGGAGATTGCTTCCCTGAGTCAGTGGAGTTCATTTACATTTTGGTGACATCTTCAAGAATTTTGCCAACACAGCTTATTACTGCAAACATTGTGTCAGTTCTGACATTTCCCTTTCCTAGGAGAATCCCCGGAATGGCTGTTTTTGTTCTGAGCAGCAGACTTGCAGCTTCACTTGCAGAGGCACACAGAAAGCAATGCCAGCCTTAACCATTCCTGTCCTTCATCTGGTAGAACCCCATTCCCTGAGTTAAGCCACCACAACTTGGCCATGGTGTGAAGCACACCGTGTGAATAAAAACCTTCCCCACAACAATTTTATTCTGGAAGCAGACTCATACCCTGACCTTGCTCCTAAAGCGTACACAGGATTGGTCACTAGACCTTGTTTCTAGGGCTGAGGCACAAACCAGGGCATTGACACAACCCAGGAGAGCCACGCTGTGGTAGCAGGGCTCACCTACAAACACCAAGCAGATCCAGCTCTCAAACAGGCATGTCATTCAACTCCAAATTAATCCAGCTCTCCTGGGGCTAGACAATGGAATCCATGGAAAACAAAGGTCATCCCTGTAACTGCACTGAAGATTCTTATAAAAGGATGCTTAATTCCCAGCAAAGAATCTATTTTTTTTCTCATGGAACTGTTATGGCAAGTGCAGTGTTACAAAGATGGTGAAGGACTTAATAGCGCTTTAGGCCAGAAGCATCATCTAAGTTAGACCCTGAACTCCTTAGCCTTCTTTTCACATATCACTGGTTTGTGTATTTCTCTGACTGTCCCACGCAGAGGGACTGAGGGGAATACTGCTACTTCTCAGAGAAGGATGTCATCAGGCTTTCATTAATAAATGTCATTTACTGGTTATGTGAATTACTGTCATTTATGAGAGTCTCTGATGATACTTAGTAAAATAGATCAGGAGAATATTTTGTTATCTACCATTACATATTTTTTCCTACCCTGCTTTTGTATATATATATAATATATATTTATTTGGCACTTTTCTCTCTGGAATAAATCCTGGCAAATATAAACACTTCTCTTGCAGTGTAATGATATGAACAAGCCTCTTCCGTTAGCCACTTGGATAAAACCAACCAAATTATTTCAGTCATGACTTAAGTCATTTTTTAATTTAGTATTTCAAGGAGGCTTTATGGCCCCTGGCCCTGCTGACTGTTTTCTGTTTGCACTGTGTTTTTAATCTTATTCTCAATTCTACTGCATATAGTGATTCCCACTAACTCATGTTTTGTACAGCTAATGTGCCAAAAAGCTGGATTCTGCTCTTTATTTATAAAGAGACTGTGGACGCAGAAGTTAGATCTCAATTCAGGAAAGTGCTTATGTGCATAGTTTATGCACTGCAAATGCATTCTTGATTTTATTGATACAAAGTTTTCCAATTCAAGGAGCACTGATGCATGTTCAAAAACTGTCACTGTTTTACCTATTTACATGGTGGGAACCGCATTTGCCTGGCTGATGGGCTCTTTCTCTTGTCTTGTTGTTTTGAAAGTTTATATTATAGAAGTGTTATAATCAAAATTACTGCAGTGTTTTAAATGAGCTTTTTCTGAAATTCATAGACTTCATATTACAGATGAATGAAAAGGCCTGTCAAGATAACTCTTCAACTAGAATAGTTGCAGGTTTACGGAGCATCCTTTGGTGGGCTGCCCTGATAGAAACACTCCTTTTAAACCTTAGCTTCTCTTCCTGAAAAAATGCATCCATACACAGAAATATTTTATAACATGTTAAAATATAACAATAATACCGATCGTTTCTCACTATGAAACTGAACAAGTCATTCTTTATATCCTAACAAATAACTAAGTATTATTATATCTACCTTGAAAATAGCTGTATCTAGCAGAATTGAGTGTTTTCTAAGTTTAAGGGGCAAGGAGGGTCATCATCAGAACGACTGTCTCATTTCAGGAAGATGCGAGCATCTTTGCTTCATAGTACCTGATCATACTCCTTTCTTAAGGCTACTGATTTCCATTAGCCATTGCTAATTTCTCTAGCTAGGAGACAAAGTGTGCTGTAGCCATGGTGGCTTGCCTTTTATGTTTACTCTGCCAGAATTCTATGCTTAGTTGTTACTTTCTAAACCTTCTATTCTTTTTATCTATGTGCTTATGAAAAGATGTTGTCAAAATAAAGATGCACAATACAGATAGAAGTTCTGCTCTAATTAACAGTCACTTGAGGGCTGTTTTGATTATGTCTATTGTTCATTTCTGCTTATGAAAGTTGGTAGTATGTGAGTAGGACTTTTGTATCAGGAAAGATTACCAAATACTGACCCTCAGCAGGCAGTACAGTATGCATTAAATAAAACTTAATACCAGGAAATAAAAGAGAAATATATACTAAATAAACATACCAGTACTAGAAGATGCAGTCTTTCAAATTAATCCTTAGAAAGAGTAAATAAAAGTTGTCGGAGAAGAGGATATTGTTGTCATTAGTTTTGATAAGCTAGACTAAGGTAGTACATGAAATTTATAAACAAGTTTAGCAACAGCATTTTTGTATGCAATAGGTTGCTTGTTGTCATAACAGAGAAAGAGTAGATAGTAATTTCACAACAATCTAAATTTTCTTCATAAAACTGTATAAATTTCATAAATGCTCCAAAGAACTAAAACCTAACTGGAGGCCAAAGCATCTTTGTGTGACTAGCAAAGGAGAAATAAGAGTAACAAGTAGCAGCAATATTAGAAGTTAATTGTATGGTAAATATTGTTTAAGCTGTCATTACAACAATCCATTTGATGTCTTAAGAAGCCTGAATTAGTCAGCAAGATTATAAAAATGGATTTACTAAGAAGCCCCCAGATTAGATGCAGAGAGGTTATTTTTTCCTTTCCTCCCTCACTTTATCTTTTTGGGGGATGCTGAAGTCTTTTTCTTACTAGAGAAGCTTGTATTAAAAAGATATTTCTGAATATAAGGCATATCGTTCTGTTGCATCACGAGAGTGCTAGGGTGCCGATAATACAGTAATTTTCAAAGCTGACAAGCATAGTTATGTACATTTGCTAGGTGACAAGTGAAGGGAAGATGAAATGACTTCTCAGGAAGAAACTGGCAGACATAGGACAGACTAAGTCTCTCAAGTTTGGAGTTCCTTCCTGTAAGACAGTGCCCCAGACATGCCTTCCATTTATGTTTCCTTCAGTGATCACTAAATTTGTTTTTTCCTATTTATTTCAGTGGTGCATAACAGTATCACATAGATTAAGAGCAAGTGTGCACCCACTTCTGGAGCTTATTTTAGGAATTAGCGCTGTCTAGGTCTGCCATTTGGGCAGTCCTTTAAAGGTCCCTTCCAACCCAAAGCATTCTAGGATTCATCTACAGGGCAGGCTGAACTTCCATGAACTCACCTTCCTGCATCCCTGTCCATCGCTACTGACAAGCTACAGTAAAGCTGCACTCTGAGGGTCTGTACACCTTCCCTGAAACTGCAAGAACCAGGAGAAGCCTGGCTAAAAATTTGCAAGGAGACAGTGAAATGACAAATTCCTTTTCTTCAGTGAGAATAACTTTAAAAAGACATCTAATGGATTTAGAAGGAATGGAAACAAAAGAATGCATTCATTCAGTTGAAATATAATATTTTCAATCACTGTTGCCACTCTATCTCAAGCACTGTTATGTTCACGTAAGAGTTATGAAAATTACAGTAAGATGCCAACCAATAAATCTGCTTTTCTGACAAGAACTGTCTAAAATCGAAGTCTGGATAGTATCCAAACATACTTTCCTCAACAGCCTCATGACAAGATTATGTTAATCCTCCTGGTTGACCTAGGCAGGATTATCTAGAGAACTTTCCATAGGTAGGATTACCTACGTGGCTTTATATAAAGCTGCATGGAGAGTGATGGAGATTATTAATCCAAATGGCCTGTGGTACTTAATAGAAAGGCAATCTCTGGGATTATCTCTGTAGATGAAGCTTTTAAAACAAACATAAACCTGGCTCCTGTTAATATAAGCCTTAAGTAAAGGCTCTTGATGACAGTTATTTTAAATTTTTGTGCAGTGTTTAATTGCTTTACTATTAAAAAAGAAGGATCGAGTGACATAAGACACTTAATTTCTTTGGTACAAAAGACTCCAGTCATGTAACCCTTGGAAGTGGGAGCAATGACTCCACAAGTTATGACTACCTTTGGCTTCGGTGGGGCAAATTTTTCTTCTTTTCCATGAAAACACCTTTAAATCGGAAGCAGAATTTTAGCTTTTAATACTGCTTTCTCATGGTTTCAGGAAAGTCTCTAGATAATACAGCCTTAAAAAAAAAAAGCACGTAGGTAACTTGAGACACTAAAAGATAGCTAGGATCTTTGTATGCATGTAAGCTGCTATGCTAAATGGTTGGCTAGAGGACTGGAAAAAGAGTAGGTGAAGGCAAGTACATCTTAAGTGCTGTGGGTCAATGCTATTTTGCTGAGTGTATTTTCTGCGAAATGTATGGTTAACCCTTGAGCAAAGATGATACATTTTATTTCCTCTTAAAGCAAGGGAAATATTAGCTTGTTTTCTCAGCTGGAACAAATCCATGCATTGCTTCTCAGGGCAGCTTCCCTTGAGTACATGCAGTACAAAGGGGGTTTTTTTAAGACTTAGCAGTGGTTCTGTTTCTGATTTGAGAGGATTTAATAATGAAAAATCACTGTCAGTCAAGTTAAGGAAAGAGAGCACAAGAAAGAGAAAGGGGGAGAAAGGTAGAAAGATATAAGTGCTTTTTTTCATGTGGTGACTGATTGACTGATAGAGGAAGGAATAGGCAAATATATTCATACTTGAAATACACTTTAAATAGTTCATGTTCTTTCCCATTAGTCTGAATTTCATGGTAGCTGCACATTAAATGAAATACTTTTATGTCAGTATTTTGCTTCTTAAATGCTAAAATTAAGCTTTCAGATTAAGCTAAGGAAGTAACTATTTTGTCTCTGAAAGCCAAGATAACCACGGAAGGTAAAAATTAACTGAATTATGGGGACTTGAAATCCAGGAATATGAAATTAATTCCTGTTTTATTTTTTCTTTCTATGCTAAGGCATCTCTTTTACAGAGCTGTGTTTATATATGTGTATGCACACATCACCTGTTGGTAAGCATAGACTGTTAGTCCTGCAAGAATAATCTCTATGAATGCACACATAGCTCATCAAGCTGTTGTTAATCACTGTGATGCCATAAACAGCCTTTTAGGAATATCAGAGCGATAGCTCAACACACCGCCTGGTAATGTTATTCTTTTATCACCATACTGCCTAGAAGCCATGGTTAGGAAAGTGGATGTGTGAGATGCTACAAAAAGAACAAAGGTTCTCTCCTCTCAAAAGAACTTAGTCTGCATTCTTCTTGTTTGATCCACCACTTGTTGAGGCTCTTCCTGCCAGAACTAGACTACAGTTTGCGGCAATAACATGGATGTTTTCCATCTTTTAGTAATATACTAAATGGAAAGAGAGATGGAAAGAAGAGATGGAAATCTCTTCTGGAATATAGCCTTACTGGAAAGACCGCTCTTACTCTCAGCAGTTACTGTGGATGTTGATTTTGAGGACCCAAGACTTTCCTGGTTCCCTTTCCTTCCCTTAAAATTTCACTTTACCATGGCTAGCTGCAAAGCTTTTCCTGTACATGCCTAGGTCTGAAAGCATGTGTAAAATACTACAGCCTGTCTTTCCTTTATAACCACCATTATGTGTATGAGTCCTCTGTAATCTTTCTCACTGCCTCAAATAGGAAATGTTGAATGTCTCGGCCTTTTGCTTGTAACTGGACAAGTAATAATGTCCAGCATTCCAGTGTGACTGGACTGCTCACAGTCGTGGGGCTTATCCTCAAAATACCGTGGCCTCATTTTTGTCTTACAGTAGTGGGCCACAGGAGATTTAAGTGAGCTACACGATAGTAAAACCGGTGCAATAAGGTTGAGAGAGCCATCAGTTTTGGTTTTCCCCTTTCCTAGGTATTTATTTCTGAACTTGTTTCTTAGCAGCTCTTCTTCCTTTGCTCCTCCCATTTCTGAGATTCTGCTTACTTGCATAGTCAATACAAGCAATCTCTTATTCTAGACCACATGGTACTGGTTACTGGTACAGGGAGCCCCCACTATAGGCACTTTTGTATCTGATTTGATAAATACTAGAACAGAAGATTCTCACTTTATTCCCTCCCAACACTCAAGTATATGAATCTGGAATATTAGGTTAGGCCTTAATGACACAATGGGCAGGAGGTGACTTGAAAGTCATCTCCCTTTCACTCTATCGTTAGTCTGCTTCTGTGGTTGATGTATTGGCAGTGTTTTAAGAAGTAGACCTTGCTCATTCCCCTTAGGTACTGATAAATCTGAAATCCCCCAGAGTGAATACGCATGCGTAGCGAGCACATATAACAGACTGAGGAACTTGGGCATTTATTTCTGTTTTGCAAAAAAAGGCTTTCTGTGACCAAAAAACAAAACTATTGGACAAATAAACTTCTAGTGGGCATATTATAGAAAAGCTTGCTTTTTTTTTTTTTAAACCTACACAAATTGCAACCTTCCAAGCTTTTTGAATCTATAATCTGAAGTTGTTTGTTTGTTTAAAGGCTTGAACACTCACACCAGATCTGCTGATTTAAACCTAAGTACCATCACGGAGGATTCTAATCCAATTCAAAGCAAAAAACCACCATGCTTCTGTGATGCATTTTGAAGAAGTCCAGTGTTGATAGGAACAGTTGACTAGTTTTCAGATTGATGGTATAATTTTCTTAGGGCAATAGGAAAGACATCCCTTCCTGTTTACTTTGGTGGCTATATTTAATCTCAGTTCTTCTGGTTGACTGTTCTATTATATTAGTTGATAGCTGAGACTGAACTGCTGTTTTACTCCAGCTTTGCCAAATTAAGTTGCATGTGATTGGCTTCCCCAGGAATCCCTGTATAGCTGTACCCCATCAAAAATTCCACAGTTTCAAAAGCTGAGGACAGACTTGCCTGTGAGTAGGAACAACTAAGTACCTGAGTCCTGGCTGTAGGTATTTAGGAGTGAAGTGTACTGTTTTTCAGAAGCACCTGAAAAGGTTTTCATTTTCCAGTTTGATGCATATGAATGTATGTTGGAAAGTAAAACTTTTTTGTAGATTTTTTCAAAATTGTTCCAAAAGAAATGTATGTTCTTTATCATATACGTGTTGTGTAACCACTGGTTGTTATATAGAAACAGTACTATTATTTTACTAAAATATATCTTGGGTTTCTAGAAAGCCAGAGGTTAGGGGATAGAAGCAGAACAAAATTAAAACAGAAAGAGCAAAACAAAATAACACAGTAAAGCATGTTATCAGCATCGAAAGTCGTTTTGGACTTTGATAAACATTGCATATAATGAATTTAAGAAACAGACCTCTGTACCCTGTGTAACAGTATCACCAGCCACTTGGCAATGTAATTAATTGATCATATCACACAAGTACTTTGCTAATTGCATGGAAAACAGTCTTGTGATTTAGTACTCAAATGATTTGTTTGCTGTCTTGTTGAGTGCTGTGCAATAGGCTTGTATGTTCAATCCTTCCACTAGAAGTGGGGATTATGACCTATACAGCAATCTATGGACACTTCCCTCATACACAGTACAATACATGGACCTCCTGTGCTCAGGAATTTTTAGGCTCAGGAAGTAATCTTGAGCCTACTTTCTCAGCGTCAAGCTTTCAACAAACTACGCTTCAGCTAGAACAGCCCCTTGTGAAGACACTAATATCTTCTCTAAAACAGCTTTTCTCCTTTTGCTAGGGGTTACTCCCCTCATAATTCCTGAGGTTCACAGAAAACTTCCTGATAAGTTGCTGGCAAAATCTGTGGATCTGATTCAACCCCACTATTTAAATGTAAAGCTCTCCTTCCTTGCTGGTGGTTGTCCTCAGCACAGATCAGGGAATGCTCATTTTAAGCGCTCCATCAACTGGTGTATGAGGATGATTCCTTCTAGTTAGTGGATGGAGGTGAGCAACTGTGATGGTATGCTCTGTGACTGACAGAGCTTGATCTGGAGAAAAGAGCTGGTCTACAGCTGCGAGATACAAATGCTGGATGAAGAACTGTTAGACCATGGACAATCCTCTCAAATCTTAATAAGACTTAATGCCCAGTGATGCTTAAGGTTTTCACTGCCCTCTGTGTAATTTCAGGCTGTAAGCATTAAAATAATTGATGATAAAAACACTACTCCAACAACAACATACGTAGAGATTTAAATTTCAGCATATCATGATTTTCAGTTTAACTAAGAATAACTTTGACAAGGGCTGTCTTCACAGACAACTCAAAAGGTGGAATGTGGCCTTATTGTGGTTTGTTTAGGCTGAAATTATTAATTTGTGACATCATAAACATGGAAGTTTAACCTGTCTATATATTAGTTTTGTGTTATGATTTATGATGAGAATTATAAATTTCCACCCCCATGGAAACTTATTTCAAAACATCTGCTTAGCATCTATTTGAGGTATTTTTAGTCAAGGAATATGATATTGCATGGCGGAAATTTGGACTATAGCTTTTGTTTGGGTTTAAAAAAAGCCCATCTGTCTTTTTCCTCCTCTGCTCCAGTTAATTCATCATAACCATAGGTAGTAATAGGGTCTACTGCATGTCAGTAATGTGCATTCGGAAATACAGACTAGTGTTGCCACTGCTGACTACTTGCATTTTGACTCAGATGATATTACAACAGCTTTTGTTCTTGCAGAAACAAATCTAGCAGGTGAAAATTTTCACTGTGAATTTGTGTCTGAGTGTAAGGAAACACAGCTATGGCCTCTAAACATATGTGGGGAGATGATGGCCATGCAGTCCTGGCTAGTGAGCTTGATAGCTGTAGCTCTATAGTATGTTACACTTGCCTGTTGTTAAAAAAAAGGGTAACTGACTTAATATCAACTAATCAAAAGGTTTTCAGGTTCTTGAAATCATCATGTGAAAGTGAATTTCTACTATTTATATAGATATATAAAAACCTTTTCAATTTTCAAAAATGGTGCCAGTCCCCATGTCTCTGAGAACATCAAAATAAGAAAACAACATTCTTATGTGATTTACCTATTTGCATTTCCTTAAACAGCATGACACACTGTCCAAGGACACATGAAGTAATGGATAGGTTATATGATTGAGACAAGCTTTAAAGATGTCTATTAGTAGTGCTTTAGCAGAAAAACATGGTGTAAGGGAACTACACTTCCTTCGTGGCACTGTGTTTAAAATTTTTTTATTAGGTATGGGTTTCATATGATGTAGATAAAGTTTTTCTTGGCCAAAATAAAAAGAAAATTACATTTCTGAATGGAGACACCATTAGCTGTAAAGTACACGTAACAAATTTTAGGTGAGAAAGAATAACAGTAACTAATATGTAAAAGCCTGATATTCTCGTTCATGCATTATGGCTCAAGGGTGCAGTACTTTAAATGACTATTGCTGCCGGTGGGCATCATGGGTTCTTGGATCCTGCCAGGAAATTCTAAAATGTATCAGGATGAAACAGACAGATTGAAAGTATCTTCTAACCTATGGGCTATGTGTTTAGATGTTAGTACTACAAATGCATAAAGTTAGAAATAAGAATAGTAAGTAATTCAAGTGGAATGTCTGGTAGAGATAGATAATGGTTGGACTTGATGATCTCGAAGGTCCTTTCCAACCACAGTGATTCTGTGTGATTTTGTGTCTCCATCTTGCACATTTATAGAAAGAAAGAAAGAAAAGATGATACATATAGTTATATATACACACACCCTTACATACATATTATATAGTGTTACCTATAGATCGGTCACAAAGGGCTTAGTTTTTTTCATACACAAATACTTTTTTCATGTGCTTATTTAACCACATGTTTGGACATATGCAAATGTATCTGTCAGCTTTTGAATTCCATCTAGCTCTGTCACTGCCTTGTCCTCATTACTAGGTATCAGCATTGTTCCGGGCAGTATGAGACTGAAGGACGTGGTACACCAGATTTAACTGCACAGTCATTCTGTGTGGATTTTCTATTGGTGCTGATCTTCTAACAGGTCTTGCTGTTATTCAGCACAACCAACATGTGATGGAGGTGCTTTGGCACTTGTCTTGTCTGAAACGTTTCTGTGCCTGTGAAGTGTATACGAAGTGACAGATGTTAGTGCCTTGCTGGGTGACACTCTGCTCTCAGGTTCATAACAGCAAATCACTCTTTCCACTGAAAAATAATGAATTTTTCCTCTAGGAGATTTCTGATTTGTGTGTGCTTCTGTAACCATTGCAAATGATCTGTTGGTTTTGTGGGTTTGAGTTCTTAACTACTGTAATGTGTTCAGAGCACACCTGTGACTATTTGACTCTATTTTGTCAGCTGTCATTGTTGTAGTGTTTTCTTATTAGCACTAAATTGACAGCTTTGCATTTAAGAAAAAGCCTATTTACATATGTTAAAAAGAGTCTGTTGCCACTCACTACTTACTTTATGCACACCTTTATAGAAGGGCAGAAGATAATGCACATATATGTGTGATGTAAGTTACTGAAAGGTTTTTGTGATTCAGGCAAGGTGTAAGACCATAAAAAACTGATATGTTCCTCATAAGTCTTCCATGAACCCACACAGTATGTTTTACCAGAGGAAAAAAACAACCCACGTGTCTAGCTCTAATCTCTGCTGATTAAATTAGGAATTAAGAGCATAAGAACCTGAGGTCTTGCCTAAATTCAGGTCTTGTGTGTGTCCTCCTGTGCATGTTAACTGTAGCCCTTCTGAATTCTCAATTATAAACTCATAATCTTTCACGCTCCATGGATCTGACCCGAATCCTGCTCTCCTTCATGGACTGTGATCAATTCTACAGGGTGATTGCGTTGCATGAGTGCCTGAACTCCACTGTCAAGCCAGGTAGCAGGTTGTGACAAGCACAGGTCAGCAGACTACATGGTGGTTGTTGAGGGCTTCCTATCTACCCTATGCATGTTTCAGGGTGTTTTACTCTGGATTAGCTCTATCTTGCCTCCATGCATCTGAATGCCCATTAGAGAATGGATTGTAGTAAACTCACTCCTGAAACTCATTTTTGGTTTATTTTCATCTGAAGTGTATTGCCAGTAGCTGCCAGTCTGCTCTCTCTGTTGTAACTTCTGGCCTTCTTGCAAAATTGCAGCTACCTTCTCCTATGTATGATGGTGTGTTAACTAAAAATACCAAGTCTTCAAATATTTCTGGAAGGTAATTAGTGATGGCAGTATGTGGTACGTCCTATCTGTACCATGTGGAATAGAGGTCTAAAAGTAATTTGCCCTCTTAGATGTTTCTAGTTCCAAAATGGATATGTTAAAAGGAAGGTTTTAGAGTTAAAACTGTAGCTTGAAATTAACAAGTAAACATAACAAGCAACAAGCTGGGACAGAAAAAGCTGAGATGGTTACATCACCAAGTTTGCTGGTAAACAGCAATCCATGAGATGACAACATGCTTCTTTTCCTCAGAAATCCTCAAACTCATCTCTCAACTTATTTGTAGCAAATCTGCTTCTAAAACAAATGGCTAAAACTATCTGCACTGTTTACAAAAGTTATCCTATGACTCCTTTAAATACATTGGATGGCTCTGCCTTGACAGCAATTCTTACCTCTCCCCTGCCCAAGTGTTATTTTAATCAGCTGGCAGTTTATTCAGATGAATGTTTCCAAATGCAGAGTGCCCATCCAGCAGTCACTGCTCTGCAGAGCTGCCAGGGTCTAATTGTTTCCAGCAATGGCGACTGCCTTTTTTAGGCTTTATTTTATTTCATCTGCCCCCTCAACTAGCATTTCAGAGCAGCAGCTTTCACAATACATTAGCTTAATGCATTTTGAGCTTGACCAAATCTTCCATTCCCACTACTGCTGATATGCCTACCACTCTGCTTGAAATCAGCATGCAGTATAAATTATTTAGACATTTGAATAAATAAACCTCTAAATATCCAAATCCTTGCAACAGCAAAACCAGATAAAATCTAACATTTAGAACAATATATTGGTACAGACACTGATTCAGTGAGCAAATGGATTCACATTCATAGGACACTGTGTCATGATTTAGGAAGGTGAAAGGTAACTCACTTGAGCATGTTAGTTTGATGGACATGTAGTCTCTGCCACAGTCTTTCTTATAGTGACAGCGCAGCCAGTTTAAGAGGCAGAGTCCGTCACCACACTGTAGTTCTTCTTTTTTACACGGCAGAATGCTCTGTTCATCTGAAAGGAGGAAAAACAATAGATGACTTTGTGCAACAAGCAACTCCTTCCTCAGTAATAAAGCCACATGTCTACTGAAAGTCAATCTTCCTGTTTTCGAAAGCCCTGGGCCCATGAAAACACTCTCTCCTCTTTGTCAGATGTGAAAAGGGTCTCAGACTCAAACAAATATTTCCTATCTTGTTGCTGCTGATCATTTAAATGGTGTTCAAGACAGATGAGGTCTGTGTGAAGCATACCAAAGAAATCACAGGGGTACCATGTCTCTGAGACATCCAGCTTTCTTGACTGCCTTACATGCTTTAATGTCCCAAACAAAACAATCCATCTTTGCCCCAGTTTAACACACAAAGTGGATAAATGAGGCGGGGGGGGGGAGATTTGCTATCTTGTGTGAACCTGAAGGACTAGATTAAGGGCTTTCTTAGCCATAAATTAAATTTTCACAATCCCTTTCCAGTTTGACAATTAAGGGTAGGAACTTGGTCTGATAGAGTGGGGAAAGATTTCTTGAATTTCTTTCTTTTTAGTGTGGGTTGTTTTTTTTTTAGAGTTAAAATACAGAAGCAGCAGCTAAGCAGTAATTACTTAGTGGTACCAAATGTAATCATTGTGTAAATAAACAACTTTTGTTAACTTTGGACTGGTTAGACAGTTGTTGCAAATAGCAAGAAGGAATTCATCTGCAAGAAAATGATTCAAAAGGAAAAAATAACATATTAGCAAATTTATTAGGACTAACTGGTCCTGGTATACATCTCACCTATTATCTTCCATTCAGTCTGTTTAGTTCATAATCTAGTTTGAAGTTGCCTTAATAACTTTAAACCTCTTTGAATTTTTTCCAGTCTACATCGTTTTGTATCTTTCTTGTTCATTGCTCCTATTTTTACTAGTTTGACACAACTCTCTTCTGTCACTGGCTATGATTTCACCATTTTTGCATGTAAAAAAGATT
This sequence comes from Coracias cyanogaster, assembly GCA_033124195.1. NCBI lineage: Eukaryota > Metazoa > Chordata > Aves > Coraciiformes > Coraciidae > Coracias > Coracias cyanogaster. The sequence continues at coordinate 10,355 of JAVSBS010028954.1, read as the reverse complement.
TCTAGAACATAAAGTTCCTGCAACATAAACTTGCTGGTTTACTTTTCACCACTTTACTGGCTCTACTTTGAAGGTCACTTGAAGATAAATGCCTCCTCTCTCTCATCCAGAAAGCAATACTATGCCTTGTTTCTGCTAGTTATTGTTGAACTGTGTAAGTCGCTTTGGGATACAGTCTTGATGAAAATGCTAGAAAACTACTGTGATGTTTTATTATCTTCAAGGAGAACTATTAACTCTGCAACACAACCGTTTTCACTTTGTAGAAATCATAGTCCTCATTCTTGTCTGCAGCCTGGCTCTGAAACCTTTGTGGGAACATAGTCATGCTGAAGAAGGATCCTCCAGTGACATAGAGATGATTTAACAACTCTTGAACCTGGCAAGAGGATGAGAGAATAAAAAACACGTGGCACATGCTAGTTTGATGCTTAATGCTCTACTGTGTTCATGTGCTTCTATGATTTAGATGAGTATGACAGAAACCTGTGCAAAACACAATATAAGGAAGAGAGATTATCTCTCTGGTGACTTCTTGTGCCCCTCAATTCCTTAGTATATTTGCATTGACAGCAACTAAAGAAATGTGAAATATTCTTAAATCAGAGGACAGACACGAGATGTCATTTCCGTACTATTAAGGTACCTTGATACTGTCTTTAGCCTTGCATTTAACCATGCTGTCCTTGGATGTATTTGGGAATCATAGTTTACATGTTTGATAATCTGGGAAAAAAATCTGATTTCTACCTCTATAGCTGCTCCAGCACTCCTGAAGCATGATCCTACATCTCTAACTTTGGGAAAATTTCCAACTTACAGCTTGTTTCATTCAGTAGATACTTTTTTTTTTTTTTTTTATCAGAAGCACAGAAATGTAGCTCTGAACATAGCTTTTTTTCCTTTATTTTAGATTTCAATCCAGTTTTTAGACTTCTTTCAGGTTGGCTAATAGGATCAAGTTGCAAAAGCACAGTTTCTACTCATGCTTCCATTTAGGACTGTGCTGTTCTAAAAGCAAAGTTTTTTTCTAGAAGTGTCTGTGTAGATACAAAATCTTTGTTGGTGGTATTCTGATTTTGTGCTCTGGGACATTTCGTACATTGGGACAGTTTCTGATTGGGACTGATGATAAAAAATGTACTATACAGCATGTACCGCAGTGCACAATTGTAACTGCTTTTTTCCAATCTATTACTGAATGTCCAATATTCTTTCTAAAGGAACATCTGATTTCACAAACATGTTTAGTGTGAGGAGTGTGATTATTAGCTCAGTTTACCATATGCTTCAAGTGATGCATAAAAGCACTCACAAATAGCTACTATTTGTTACTTCTCTTTGCAGTGTTTGTGTTCTTTCTCTAGCACCAAGTTCCAGGTAGAAGAGAAATCACTTTGGATTCATGTTCCAATCCCAATGTGTCTCTGAGACAGTTATAATGACAATAGTAAATTACTAGATATTGTTGGGCTATTTGTCAGCATAGCATCTGTAATAAAGCAGGAGTGTTAATTTTGTCATTCCAAGCTTTTATTGTCTGTTCAAGTCTGCAGAGTTTATACGTTACTTTTCTGAACAGGGAATGTGTGTTGCATAGTAGGCTCCCTTATCAGTGCACCTTTAGAGACAAGTTTCAGAGCAATACATTGACAACACGGAAACACAGTTTACAAATTTCTAAAGACATTAGTATCTTCTGCTCTGCATTGGGTTTTCTATGCCCTGCTTTTTAAATAAACTCTTGTACTTCTTGCAGTTGTTGGGCCAGTGACTTGCTTGCATACTGTGTGTGTTCGGAGAGTGAAAATGGCTGTTGTGTACCTCAGTAGCCTAACTTGTAAAAAATCATAAATGGGGAGCACTTAGCCCCAAATATTGAACTCTGCTAGTAAGAGGAGAGGGTTAAATGTGGATTAGATGCAAAATTCAACGAGATTGTCCTAGTAAGAACTAGTCTTCCAACCGGGACTAAGTTGCCATGCGCTGCGTGCTCGGCCACGTACTGTATTACTCTCCTCCCAAGAGGATCTAGGATCTCTTCTGTAAAGCTTATCTCCTTAAGATCCTGAGCCCGTGTTGTAGAAATCCCTGATTTAACCTATTCTGTAAGTTGGGGCCCGTTTTCAACATTTACAACTGGGAAGCAGCCTATTAAATTATTTAGAGTGACTCAGAAAACTGTTATACTGACTGTTTAACTTTCAGATGCAAAATGTGATTTCTATATCTCTTGGGTTCCAAAGTGGAAGGGAGACCCACTTGTATTTGTGATCTAACTAGAAAGATATTACAGGCTGTCCTAAGATATTACTTTGCTGTCCTAAGTAAGAGGGAACTGAAAGGTGAGGTTAAATGTAACTTTAGAATATTTCTATTTATCAGGTCTGAGCCTGATGGAAAACAGGTTGTCTGTGTACAATTAATTCAGCTATATAGAATAATCCATATGAAAAAGTAAAAGGAGAATAATGTTCTGGAAATTTTATTGCAGCAAGTCTGTTCCTTCAACCCCCAAAGAGAGGTAGGGGATAGGACAAAGATGGAAAAAAGGATGCTACAATAGAGAATAGCTAGTATCTTGTTAACAAGAGTCCCTGCCAAGTAATGGACAGTTACCAATCCAGGAGCCAGGAGACCTTTGCTTTCTCCTTAAATTGCTATAGAATCTAAAGCAGTTAATTTTTCTGCCAGCCTTTTTTTCTCTCTTTCCACCTTTTGGGTATCTAGACACCTGTAATCTGGAAGGACAAGGCTAATTATTTTGTGCAGGACCTAGAGCAATGAAGATTCAATCTCAGATGGGTCTTTTAAGTGGAAGTAATTCTGTAATAATTTTGCAGCAAATTCAAAATAAAGCTAGGATGCTGAAAACCTGTAAAGATCAAATGCTTACAGAGCTGCTTCTCTTAAACCACAAAACTAAAAAAGATTAATTGCCAATAGAGAGATTGAAAGGTGAAAAAAAAAAATTAACTGCACATATTTCACTACTTCTTTTTATAATGCTTCTAATGAAGGAAAAAAAAAAACAATTGCTGAAAGGAAAATCCTTATTTTCATGACAGAAGTAAAGGGATTAATGCACTTGCAACTAAAACCAGCAATTAAAAGATAAGAAACTTAGAATTAAAGAGGCCAGAGAAACAAAGTGTTGTAGAAGCACTATTTGCATTAAGAATAGACAGTGATCAAGTGGCTTTCGCTGGAATGTCCTCCAGTGAATTATCTTCACACAGGTGTAGGTGTCTCAATGTCAAATAACGTCATTATTTAAAAAAAAAAAAAAAAAAAAAAAGAAATCTGAGGGATTTCAGGAAGTTCTAGCAAGATATTTATTAAGTCCTGGAGCTAAAATTACTGTTTGCATAAATGCTGTCAAAGCCAATTGAATTGCTTGCTTCTGCCAGCTCTGAATTGGAGGCCAAATGAAGATAGAGACTCTAAGTAAGCTTCAAAAAAAAATCTCACAATCAATTAAGATGTCCATCTCTCCTTGAAGGACGCTTTGCATAAAGGTGTCTGGGCATCTACTGCATTTTTAGGTACTTGAACATCTAGCTCAAATACAACCATTATATAATAATGAAATGTTAGACTGCAAGAGACTCTGCACCTCTAAAAGCATACCTTCCCCTCAACTCTTCTCCGAGAGGTTTCTCAGTGTGGCTGCTTGTACCAGTTTGATCAGATCCCCTTCAAAAACTAAACCATCATTTCTATTGAGCTGAAGGGAGCAGTGTTGGACTCTAATCTGTATTTTTACATAGTAGTTGCACAGGGATGAATTCTAATCTATTATTCTCTCCACTAAAAAAGAAGAAACCAAAAATCAGGAATAGGAGGTAGGAGTCAGGAGAAGCTGCTGAAACGAAAGCATTAAGACAGTAGTTACAGTGGAAATGAACAATTTGGAGTTGTCAGCCTACATCCTCATAAATGAGGATGAGAAATCATTAGGCTCAGAGAGAAACTGATACCTTCCCAGAGCACATTCCAGTCTAATAAATGAAAAACTGAAAAAAATCACTCTTGAGGTAACTGAGATGATTTCAAGCCATCATAAAATAAATTGATGGCAGAAAGATACTGAGCAGAGTATGACTTACTAGGGAAGAAGAATAAAGAATTCGGAGGTGTGGTTCTGGAGGCATTTGAACATCCTTCCCTTCTGCACAGTTGGAGCCATTAAAGCCTGAAGTGCAGTGTGGGAAACTGTAGGGAGAAATGGGTGCCTTCAGAAAAATTCCCACTTTGAGGAAAAAAATATTAGTGAAGGAAAATAGAGAGGAGATTTTTCTGGGGATTAAACTTTGCTGTGTGTTTAGAGAAGAGGGGGCAAGTAGAGTGTGTGTTTCCCTCACTGTCTGGCATCACAGACATACATTGCTTCTGGCATGCTCTGCTGGAGAACAGGGAAACTGTCATGGGTGGTAGATGTTGGTACTTTGATCACTGACACTTCTCAAGGCATCCTGTAAGTGCAAGAGAATATACTGCGGTGAGGTGCAGAAGTCTTGGTGCAGACAGTCTGTCAGTCAGTCTCCTGGCATAATGTAGTGTCTCCAGGACACCAGCTCACAGCAGAGCTGTCACACACAGGCTTGAATCAATCTCCTGTTTTTCTGTATGTCTCAAATCTGGTGCAGCCAACTGAAACACTGTAAGATACTTGGACAAACCCAGAATCACACAGTTTCTTCACCTGTTTCAGCTGAGGCACTGGGCTCCACCATGCATGTGAAGAGGAAGTTAATAATCACTACACACTGGCTTCTAGGCAACTGTGTTAAACTGAGGATAGAGACCATTCTGGAAAATTACAGGATTTACCATCAAGACAAGACTTCCAGACTTCCTAGTTTGTAGCAGTGGAGAGTTTTATTCTTGCTGTGCGCAGAAAGATTTCCTTGTTTCTGAGTACAAGTTTGTTCAACCTTCTACTGTCATCCTGGGGTCTCAGAGCACAGTTAGCAGTGCTATAGTCAATGGCATCACAGCTGGCAGCCAGCTGGGCTGTTACTGTGTGAGCTGAATGCTGAAGGACAGCATCCAAAGTACCTATGCAAGGGCCTACCAGTTCCTAGGATCAAGCTCTTCTGCACTTTTTTTTAGTAGCAAGTATGTCCCTGTGCCTGGCATAGGTGAGTTTTCATGCAGAAGGAGGAGACAGCCACAGCAGGAAAGCTTTTGTTCCCTCTTGGTTTTGTGAGATAATTCTCTTTAGAAAGACTTAAGTTTTCAAGATCTATAAAGGTTAAAACACAGGAGTCTTAACGCTGGATTTTAATATGCTGTCTACATATTTTAATAGTTTTGTTTTTCATGATTCATGCATCCAAATGAATATTTTACATATCTCTGGGCAACCCTTGTTCTCCTAGGCGTAACAGCACAGACATAGTTCAGTAAGATTATCATAAAGATGTACTAATTAAAATACCTAACTATATAGTCACTTAATAGTAGTAAAATAACTGTCTTTTAATAACTGATAGGTCTTGGCAATCTAGATAATTGATTGAAAAAATCAGTTGATCTGCTTGCTTTTACCTGTGCATAAAATCCATCTCTTCAGAGATGAATCTGAGAACTGCTGGGAGGAGATGGAGGAGGCAGCAGGATGCAGGAAGGGAAGGCAGTTCGGGTAAAGCATTTGTCTGCCTTTACACTTCTCTGACTGTTTTGGTCCTCCTTTATTTAAGTATTGGAAACAGTGACTGAGGTTCATAACTGCTAATTTAAACTCATTGTCATCAATATTTTCTAGAGAGAACATTGACTTTTTACTTTAAAAAACCAACAAACATACCTGACCAAAAGTTACAAACACTTTGCAAAGAAAATCCAATGCTTCTCTCAGAAAGAAATATCTAAAGTAACAAAGCTAATAGAAAATTGTATTTCCAATCAGAAAGTTCCTTTAAATGTTGTAACTGTCAGCTCGCCGTGGTACTGTGTGGTTCAAGTCCCATAGCTCCATTCCTGAGTATTAACTTTCCTGAACTTGGCTCTACCCCTTGTCCTGTACGAGAACAGTATTCTTGAGGCATAGTTGACTCTGTATGAGAAGAGCTGCAGACCTGCTCCTGAGCCTTTGCACTTGCTTAGGAAATTCAGTATCGGGAGTGTAAACAGGAATTCTGTACAGCTGAAGAATCCACTGTGCAGTTTCCTTCCTCTAATACATAGTAACAGCCTGGGATAACACTGGTCTCTTTCCATGTTCACTACAAAAGCTTCTTTTTTTTTTTTTTTTTTTTTGCTTTTGCTAAGGGCCACCTGGTATTGTGTCAATATTCTCTGTTATTGTCAGTAGAATATTTCACAGTCCAGGCACTACAGTAAGTACACATAGGTAGCCCTTGTGTAGAAGGCCAGAACATTGGGTCTGGCTGACCTGTAGTCAGTTAAGGCTAAAGTGAAATAAAAATACTGCCTTAAGAACATTTAATTTTGAAGAGATGTAGGTACCCATTTGGAAATTAGGGCAATGTTCAGACTAGTGTGACTATGTTTGCTGCAACAGTTCTATTACAAAACTGCACTAATCTAAAGTTAATGCAATACAAGTTGTCTTGCCATGAAAAAGCTGCCTCTCTGGGAGAGGCAATGGCAGGGGAAAAAAAAAAAATCTAAGTTTAAGGGTCAAGGAACACAAAGCAAAGAACGGGTAAGAAATGACGTTACTCTATGAATCCCCAAACTAAACATACACCAGCTACACATGCCAGTTGGTCGTTATCAGGTAGCCAGAGGGTGAACAGTTGCAGCTACTAACTTTGCACTTGCTCTTGAGTCTACCTGTAACATGTTTCTTCTAGGAGTTTGTGGGATTACCAGGCAATCTCTAAGACATCACTTTGCATTTACTCAGCTTTCCAACTAAACTCTGCTTCTAGTTACCAAAGTTACCTTGGGGTTAAATCCTACAAATACCTAGCGTTGAAAGAAGCTAGTCTCGACCCTATGAATAATTTCTCCAAGTTGGTAGGTTATGGCTGCAAACATTAAGCTTGATAAGATTTCTAGTCTGTGAATGACAGTATCTGCCTGATTTTGTTATTCTGTTGTGTGTTCCAAAGTAAGATAAATTTTTACCTTTTATTTCTTTAAACTGGAGGTTTAATCATATGATTTCTCACCCATGGTGGGCATCTTTGCTTCAAAGTTGTTAATAGTGTCATAATCTACGTACAACATTTCAGCACCGAGTTTCTTGAGCTGCAGCACTTGCTCTGAGAGCTATCTTGGTTAATGGTTGTGCATATATTTTTATTATTATGCATTCTTTCATCTAAGTGATTGAACATGCTACTTTGACTCCCTGCATCCATGTGACTTTCTGCTGAAATAGGACCAGTGACGTGAGCAGAATTGGCTTCTATAATGTTTTCTTTCCTTTTCAAAAAACTTTCATGTAATAACTACAAAAGTCAGTCATAAAAAGGAGAGTGGAAGGAAGTCGATTGTCAGGAATTATTTTATTTCAGTGACTGGAAGTACTTTGTAGCCACATTTATTTCCCTTGGTGCCAAAATGATACACATTTTGACTGATGTCAGTGTGCTCAATTTGTAAATCAGTTTTAGCAGCTATGTGCTAATTTGTTGCTGTGGGAGAAAATGCTTAAAAGGAGTTGTGGGGTTTTTTTTAAAAAGGAAATATTGAAGTACTTCTACCTGACACTAAATTTTATGGTCCTCTATTTCAGGCAATTCTCTCACTTATATCTGTGAGTTTTGGCTGTATAAAGATCACAAGGTTAAGTAAATTTCTGTTAACTCAGTTGCTTTCTTAGTCAGGAAGCTGGATTGATGTTTATCTGCTGGAGGACTTTAAATATAATATTCCAACAGCTGTACATGGCTGCAAGGCATGCCATTAATGCAGTTAAAAAAAAAAAAAAAAAAGAGGCTACTTACAGAAATTGGAATAATTGCTGCCTATTCCAATACGGATGGAGCTTCCAGAGATGAGAGGAAGATGGAAGAAAAGAACTAAGGAGAGAAAATTGGAAACAAACAGGTCCTTAATAGCAGTTTGTTTTTGTTTTGCAACCAGATGCCAGCTGAAGACATGTTGTGTTGTCAACGTGCGCCCACTCCCTCTGGGGCAGGATTACATGTTTCAGGCTGTGAATATATATGCACTGATTTATCTTGCATGGAGGTGAATCCTTCCAGGAATCACCTCAGTTAAGGAAATGATATTATATATTACTTTAATGACTCTGAGATTCAAAACCCCATGTATAAACAACAATGTGTTATATAAATATGCTAATTATTGTTGTTAAGTCATTCAGCAGTCTCTGAAACAGGTACCTATCATCGTCAAACAAAATAACTGTTTCCTCATTTAAGCGCATCTTGAATGCGTTAGGCGTGTGTCAAACTGGGTTGGAATAAATTTATTCTAAAATTTGATACACATACTCCCCCTATGCATTTAAGCTTTAATATGTATAACTTGCACTTCAAAGATGTATACTTGCAGGCAACAACATCCACACGAGTAAAACGTGTCCTAAATCCCAAAATGTTCCGATTTCTTAAAGGATGGGCTCGTTTGCTCCTGCAGCCGCATATAAAAGGCGAGCCCCTGCTCGCCGCTCGGCTGTGATCCAGCGTTTGCGCCTGGGCTGCGCTACCGCCCGCCGAGGCGTGCCGCCCGTGCCTCGGCTGCTGCCGGCTCCGGGCCCTCCCGCCGGGCCCCGCGCTCATCCTCCTCACCGGGCTTTGCCCCCGGGGCCGCAGCCCGCTCCGCCCCGCGCGGGGGGCACCGCGCGGCGGCCGCCGACGCTGCTTCTCTTTCGGGAGGGGGTTCCCGAGTGCCACAAAGTTTCCGCGGACGCGCCCCCCGCCGCCGCCCGCCCCGCCGCGCCCCCCGGCGCAGAGCCCTGCCCGGCTGCGGGCCGCCCCCTGTCCCGCCGGGACCCCGCTGCCGGGACGGGCCCCAGGGGCATCCAGAGCCTCCGTGCTTGCAGTGCTGGAACACGGCTCCGCGGTATTCCCTGCCTGCTGCAGTGCAGCTTCTCTCCGTGCTAAGGGCAGGAAATTGTGGGGTTTTTTCTTGTCAAAGGAGGAGGTGTGGGCCGCACAAGGCCTGCCACGGGCCTCTGGCCTGAGCCTGAGAGGTGGGCACCGCCTGATGGCTTGTCAATGGAAACATGAGGAGTGGAAAACAGCTGAGTACACATGCCAACTTTTTTTTCATAAATATGGGCAAATATTGAAAAATGAGTTTAGAACCTACCGTTTTAAAAGCCCAGTTAATTTTGGCAGCTTTTTTTCTCTGTTGAAGACAGCGTTTACACGGTTACTATTAGAAAGTCCTGTCCAGCGCTACTGTTAATATGAACTTTTCTTCTCTCCTCCTATAAAGGAAGGTTTTCTTCTTGGAGATGTGAAAGGTGAAGCCAAGAACAGCATTACTGACTCACAAATGGATGATGTTGAAGTCGTTTATACAATTGGTTAGTCTGTCTATATTTTTAAATGCAATGCTTGGTTTCAGGCAATATACAGCTGCTGACAGTTTTGAATGAGGGCTGTCGACACCTTACAGCAGGATCAAAGTTGCTAGATTCTGAGGTCCACCTTGACATAAACACATGGAAGGGTTATTTTTTAACATGTTAATTGCTAAAAAAAAGTACAATTTTACTGTAGAAAATATAATTTAACAGAAATACTGGTTCGTAGAGTGACGCAAGTGAAGTCTTTCATATTACATACAACTGTACTCAACAGAAGGGACGGAAAAATAAAGTGCCTGATTCTTCACTTGACAAAACAGAAAAATGTATTTAAAAAAATAGTTTATATAAGTAGTTCCCTTTACATTTGATAAATGAATTCAAATTTTTTAAAAAAATATTTCCTGTCTTAACCTTACTTAATTTTTTTACTGGACTTCAGTAAGGCATTTGACACCATCTCCCACAGCATCCTGTTGAACAAGCTGGCAGCTCATGGCATAGACAGATGTACTCTTCACTGGGTTAAAAACTGGCTGGATGGCCGAGCCCAGAGGGTTGTGGTAAATGGAGTTAAATCCAGTTGGTGGCTGGTCACAAGCAGGGTCCCCCAGGGCTCTGTCCTGGGGCCAGTTTTGTTTAATAACTTTATTGATGACCTGGATGAGGGGATGGAGTGCTCCCTCAGTACATTTGCAGATGACACGAAATTAAGTGGGAGTGTTGATCTGCTTGAGGGCAGAAAGGCTCTGCAGCGGGATCTGGCCAGGCTGGATCTGTGGGCTGAGGCCAATTGTATGAGGTTTAACAAAGCCAAGTGCTGGGTCCTGCACTTTGGTCACAACAACCCCCAGCAACGCTCCAGGCTTGGGGA
>JAVSBS010028953.1:0-36224 GCA_033124195.1 Coracias cyanogaster | reverse complement strand
CTGGCCTTGAACACCTCCAGGGATGGAGCATCCACAGCCCCCCTGGGCAACCTGGGCCAGTGTCTCACCACCCTCAGCATGAAGAATTTCCTCCTAATTTCCCATGTAAATCTCCCCTCTTCCAGCTCAAACCCATTACCTCTCATCCTATCAACAGACTGCAGGACCTCCTCCTCTCCTAGACCCAGACAGTGCCAGTGCTTGGCAGAGAAAAAAAGCCATTGAAGCATTGAATAACTGTTCTCGTGGGCACAGTTTCACTGCGCTGTGCCTGAAGGAGAAGCAACCTCTTGGCTTCCCGCTTTGGGAAGGAATCAGGAAGTGCTGGACAGCTAATTATGATCTTAGTTGCAATCTGGCCTTGCTATCTTGCTGCCTCTGCTTTTTTATAGTCACTACCCCATGGAAAACTCCAGCCCACCCCAAGAAATGGCATTTTTAGCACATGCTGGCGGGGAAGCCGACAGGCTGGGTTTGGACATGACCGTGAGATGCATTACCTTGCTGGCACGTGGGTCCCGTCCACCCGGCTGCACAGAGACACTGGCCGCTGACGTGGTGGCAGGTCGCATTATTGGAACAGTTGCAGGTCTGGCTGCAGTTCTGGCCGAACCTGTTCTCCTGGCACGCTTGGTGGGAACAGAAGCAGGCAGAACTGTTAGGCAGCAGGTATGAATTGCACCAGCCAGGCTCCTGCTAACCGTCCCACAAGCATGTGTCTGGGAGAGGAACCAGCGCCAGTACGTGGCTGTGTAAGCTGGTTTTATAGTGCTATGGGGAAATAACAGCTCTGCTCTACAGGTGGCTGGCATCCAAACCAGACACCGGTGTCATCCTCAATGTTACATCATTTTATCTATTAGGGAACACGTTTGATGGATGCCCAAACCCACATGACATTCAGCAACAATGTGCTCAGCCAGACCCACCCCAGGCCCTCTGCGAACCCAAATACTTTCCTGCCACATGGAATTAACTTCCATGCAGAGAAAAATGACACATGGGGGACAGACACACAAGCCTCCAGGCTCCAGCCCATCCCACCCCATCCCACCCCAGTCACAGGGGGCAGGTGCTGGGCTGCAGTGACACCCACCCTGGCCGCAGCGGGGGCCGTCCCAGCCGGGGGCACAGTGGCACTGGCCCGTTACGTGGTCACAGCGGGCACTGTTCAGGCAATTGCAGACTTGCTGGCACTCCAGTCCATAAAATCCATCAGGACAGGCTGTGGAAGACAAAGGAGAAATCCCCACAAAACGCCTCTACAGAGAGCTGGAAATCTCCCAGCAGAGAAGAGATGCCTCTTGGTGGGATAAAATGCCGATAAGATGCTGCAGCAGTGTGACAGGGACCTATTAACGCCTCTCCCCCGGCAGGGCAGCAGAATATTGGATGCATGTCCATTATGGACACCCAAGGTGCAGGACCAAGCCGTTAGGTTTCTGACCACCAAGAGCCTGAGCAGGCTGGTGCGGGAGCCAGAACCCTGCAGGCAGGGATCCCTTGGAGAGGCTGCTCCAGGACCCTGGGTACAACGTGTGTGCACGCATGGGCGACCAAGACAGCCATGAATTTACTCCTTCCTTACATTCTGTGAAGAATACAGTCTCTTTTTCTCTGCTAGACCTCTTCCCTTCACAGAGATATAGCAGCTTTCAGACATGCAGTTTTCCCATCACCATCCCAAGGGATTCTTGTTGCCGTAATGGGACAGTAGAGTCAGACAAGGAGCGCAGACCCTGCTGGCGAGGAGACCATGGCCCATGGGAGCCGTTGACAGCGCTGGGTCCCCAGGCACAGGTACTTACGGTGCTCACAGAAGGTTCCTCGCCAGCCCGGGCTGCAAGTGCAGGCCCCGCTGACATGGTCACAGGCAGCGCCGTTGTCACACTGACACTGGTGCCGACAGCCCAGCCCAAACCATCCTTCCGGGCACTCTAGCAAGCAGAAGCAAAGGAGACTGAGCTCTGTCCTTTCCTGGCATCCCCGACAAGCTACAATAAGGCTATGAATGGAAATAACATTATCTGGCAGCTGCTTTCTCATAACAACGCGTGCGCTCTACCCAACCCCTTACAGATGCGCACCCATGTCACCCAACCACCCTGAGGGCAGGACAGGACCGGCCACAGCACAGACAGGGCACAGGGACTGAGCTTCTGTGACCGAACCAAGAGAAACCTGCACGGTGGCTTGCCCAGCTCCCTTAGCAGGGCGACGGCAGGAAGCCCCCGTGCTGCGGGTCCGATGCCTTGCCCAGCGCACAGATCAGGGTCCCCTGGGGGCTGGCAGGGCAGGACTCACTCTCCTGGCAGCGGCTGCCCGTGTAGCCGGCGTCGCAGACGCACTGTCCCGTCTCCGCGCTGCAGCTGCCGTCGCTGTTGCTGCAGTCGCAGGTGTGAGCGCAGCCGGGGCCCCAGCGACCCGCGTCGCAGGCTGAAACACAGCATGGAACCCACCCTTACTGACCTGGGACCCCTTGCCCAGTGCCTCCGGTGAGCAAAGCCACGGGCACTGCGTCTCCGTGGGGTGTTACCGCCATGGAATCCAACTGCTCGCTTGGGCAGAAGGACAAACACGGCTGTAGGGCCTCAGAAAAGGGGCACAGCGAGAGTGGGTGATACGTCAGCTCGTATTCAATGTGAATTCATTCTGCAAGGAAGCCTGCTACAGAAAGGCAAGTGGCACTGGCAGGACGGAGCGGAGAAACCCGAAGGATTTCAGAGAGAGGTTTTTCTGGCAGAGGCGCAGCACAAAGGTGGCAACGAAGCAAACCACAGTGCTGCTTTGGGCAGGTCAGCGTCTCCCGGCAGCAATGGATGACAAGCAGCGGGTACGGTACCTCTCTGGCAGTGGTGCCCCGTCCAGCCAGGCGCGCAGCTGCACGTCCCCGTCGCAGGATGGCAATGCCCCTCGTTCCCACAGCTGCAGCTCAGCTGGCAGCCCGGGCCGAACCAGCCCGGCGGACACACTGCCAACATAGACATGGACAGACTGCTGTAACCCCGCTGCAAGGGCTTCCCTCCCAGCAGACCCAACGGGCGCCACAGCATCCTTCTCAGAGCCACCCCGAGCTCCTTGGCAGAGCATGGATGCTCATCCCTAGGCTGAACGGGATGAGGGGCTCAGGGTTTTACTTCCCTTTCTGCTGATGCAACAGTTACCACTGTGAAGATAGGGCTAGAGGGACCCAAAGGGAAGAGCCCAGCCCGTGCCCCAAAGTGGGAGGGTATGGAGGCATGCATGGTGCGCAGCCTGGTTGATAGCTGGGTGCTCTGCTCGCTACAGCAGGTACTCCAGGCCAGCCTGCAGAATTCCGGCTGGACACAGCGGTTCATGGGGAAGGACCCGGTGGCAGACAGCACTCACCGTCCTGGCAGCGCTGGCCGGTGTAGCCGGGAGGGCAGCGGCAGGCTCCGGTGGCCGGATCGCAGCTGGCGTTGTTCTCACACGCAGGACAGATCTCCTGGCAGCCCAGGCCCCAGCGACCCTCGGGGCAAGCTGGAGCGCGGGCAGAGAGGGAGGACACACAGCCATCGGGATCACAGCCCATCAGAGAGAAATGGCTATTTTCTGGTGCAGGGCAATGGGTCCCTTGTCTCATTCAGGCTGTGCTTTGTGCAAAACATGGACTTCTGTTTGGCAACACAGGGCTCCTAGCAAGGACAACAGTGCTGTGTGTGTTTTTTAAGCAGCCTGTGAGCCCTGGTAAGTGCGATCCTGATCTCCTTACAGTGCCCTCATGCCAATTTTGGATTTGCATCTCCTTGTGGGGAGCTACAAGGGCTCCTTGCTAGGAAATGGTGGTGTTGGCAAAGGGTCTTCATGGCACTCAGCCTTCCCAGAGCTGCCCTGAGGTGCAGAGGAGGAGCAAAAGGCTAAGAACGGATAAACGTGGGGCAGGAATACGTCTTTAGCTGCTCCTGAGATTCCCCGGGGACTGGAAAAACATCAGTTGAAATGCATGGTAGGACTGTGCATGTGTGGGTTTATTGCTCAGTCAGACTATTCGGAGCAGGACATCTACACACGACTAATATCTGCCAGCTGCTGTAATACTGCACAATCATGTAAAAGTGTTTAATTTAGGATTCTCTAGTTTTCCAGCAGTTAAGGAGTAACACAATGAAGGCAATTAAAACTACACATCAGTAAGGAGGGACTCCTTTCCTGCGTCAAGGACTGCAGCAACTGAAAATATCTACATCTTTTTTATTGCGTATAGGCATACGGTGGTGGGATGCTTATACGCAATACTTCATATTCTCCAAATTATTATTCAAATACTTCATACCTCACTCAGCTCCAACACCAGAGCTCAGCCAGCTGAGGCGGTTGTCTAAGACTTACCATCAAAACCTGCATTTTCTCTCCTTTCCATGAAGCTGATTCTAATCGCACTAGACACTTTTTAAAACTAGTTTTAGCAAATGAAAAATAACAGCTCCACGCCTAAATCCCTACCTCGGCACGCGTGCTGCTGCCGCCTCCTCACCTTGGCCGCAGTCGTGTCCGGTCCAGCCGGGCGGGCAGTGGCACTGCCCGGTGCTCCGGTCGCAGGGTGCTCCGCCGCAGAGGCAGGACTGCCGGCAGCCCGCCCCGAACGTCCCCGCCGGGCATTCTGCACCAAAAACACCAGTGAGGGAAGGGTCCCCGCTCCGGAGGTGCCTTTCTGAGAGCGCGGCACCGATCAGACCCCGCGCACCGAGGATGCTCTGGGAGGAAAAGCCTTGCTGTGAATGGTTCCCATGCTGCTGAGGAGGACTGTGCTCATGAGCCTTGGTCACCATGGTCATATTGGTCACCTGCAACCTCTAGCATTTCACCGCGACTTAGCATCGAATCGTAGAATTATAGAATCATAGAATGTTTGGGGTTGGAAGGGACCTTTGAGTATCACCTCTCTGTCGCTGCGTGCCCTTTCAACAAGGCTTTCTTATACAAGAAAACCAATCACATGCCCAGCAGCTGAGGCCAAACTGGTCTCCTGTCTGGGAACAGGAGTCTGCTGCATCGTTGCCGCACCCCGTACGGCAGCACCGCTGGCAGATGAGTCGGGAAAGACACATTTTCACCCTGCCTTGGTGACACACTTGCTCACCCCGCTGAGCTAGCCTGTGCTCTCTGTGCTGGCGATCACAGCCCCCAAACCCCGACCATCCCTTGGCTTTTATAAGATGCTGTGAGGGCTTTTTGCTGCCCTGGCTGAACACCTCTGCAATCTGGGAGCCAGGCAAGGTTTGTACCAGGTATACCAACGTAAAGGAGCATCCCCGTCCCCAGGAGGAGGAAGCACTTTCCCTCCCTCTGCTCGGAATACCAGGCTGGTTCCACTGATACCAGAGGCCTTGCTTTGCTCTCTGTACCCCTTGACACAACTTAGCAATAGCTAATTATGTGCAGCCTGAGGGCCTCAGGCCCCAAGATCCTTAAATCCCATTTGAGTCTCCCCAAAAAAAAGCTCTGTGCTCGCAGTGCCTTTTGTTCACTAAAGCCAACTTTTCGTAAGGCTTCGGCAGGCGCAGACACCCCGGCATTCACAGCTCGCCAGGGAAAAGCACACCAGCGCCTGGATTTCAAGTGACACAGTGGAGTTTTTGTTGTTCCTCCTCTTTACTAATTGATGGCAGATGTTTGTCTTCACCCCTTAATCATTTCCAGATCCGAACAACAGCCAAGAGCCTACTATTTCTATGCAAATATTTGTGTTATTTCCTGTGACTCCCCCCCACAGGCTTAAGCTCCTTTCTTATTCTTTTTAAAAATATCCCGACCGGAGCACGGGGCTCTGGGGACAGCAGCGTCCTAGTGCAGGGGGGTTCTGGGGCCACCAGGACCCCTGCAAGGGACACAAGCCCTGCAGAAGCTGCTCGCATTGCTCCTCCGAACGCTATGGAGCGCTGCGAATTAGAACTTTCTGTGACCGTCTGCAGCTTTTGTCCTGACCACCAGACCAGCTACGTTCTATCAGCTGTGGTGTTAGGCAAAATCATCTAGCAGCTTCATTAGGGTAACAGCTGTAATTCGGAGTTGGGTGTGGATGGAATGCTTGGTTATACATAAGGTAGTGCAGAAAGTCCCGGGATGCTTGAGTCCAAATTCAGATGCTGAACACTGCAAGCCTCTTAATGCAGTGTGTCTTCTCTTAATGCAGTTTGTCTTCTCTTAATGCAGTGTGTCTTCTCTTAATGCAGTTTGTCTTCTCTTAATGCAGTTTGTCTTCTCTTAATGCAGTGTGTCTTCTCTTAATGCAGCCTGTCTCCAAGTGTGGACTTCAAGAGTCCAACTTTCTGCATTTTCCGCTGGATCCGACCAGCTGAAGCATGATTCAGAAGGAGACAACCTCACAAGAGGGGAACGTTGGCTCCTCAATCACTGATCAGCTCTGAGGCTGGCAGAAGTTATTAGTTTCCAAGAATTGTGTCCATGTTTTGCAATCATCACCTCGTGCCCATGACTCACTGCCTCTAGGTTCACTCAAAACACCTTTGTTCGAAGGAAGCCAAGCTCTCTGATGCCCCAACCATCTCCCAGGGCCTTGGAAAGCTGCACCCTCAAAGCCTGGGTCTTACACTGCACACAGAGCCGGGCAGTTCCATTACCTTACTGTGACCTGGCTCTTCATGTGAAGAGCAGAAAACTCATACAGAGGAAGAAGTTTAAATCCTAATGTAAATGAAATATAAAATTTTCTTTTCCACTTGAAGATCAAAATAAAGCTTCAATGTGGAATAGAGGATAGAGCGGAAAATATGACATGGTTCTGCTGGACACTGATTGCCTGGAAGTGAAAAGACATCAAAGAGGGGAGCAGATAACTAGACATCTGTCACCGTCATCTACAAAAGCAGAGATGGCCAAGTGGCAGGATGAAGTGAGACCTTGTTCTCTTTTTCTGAAAAAGAGTCTTTATGCATGACAACTCCTGCTTCCCTGCTTTACAGGGACTGCAGCGTTTCACAAGGATCTGCAAACGGCAGCTCCTCTGTCCTCTAAAGGCATTTCAGCTTTCCACTCACATCAACTGCTGCAGGCTCAGGAGCCTGAGAGAGCACGGGAGGAATTCTGGAGGTTCTTTCATGGTGTTTTGTGAAGAAAAAGTTTGTAGGTGTGAGGAATAGTGAGTTTACAGCGAGATTCGAGATGTAGGGCCCCTGCCTTACCTTGGTCGCAGTTCTGCCCGTGGTAGCCTTGGGGACACTCTTTCCAGCACTCTCCGGTGACATGGTCACAAGACACTTCTGGAGAGCAGCTGCACTTCTTCTTGCAGCCATCCCCATAATACCCAGGGTCACAGTCTGTGAGCAACCACAATCAAAAAGAAAGAAGACCAGTATTACTCGCCTGGCCCTGGGAGAGGTGGCAGCCCCAGCGCCGCCCAGCACCCCATGAGCCGATGGCTGGGCACGGCAGGCTGGGCCAGGTCCACCACCCACGTTTATAGGTTCTGGGTGCCAACAGCATGACCAAGTCTGACAGCAAGGCTTGTTCCCAGCCTAAACAACAAGAGGGACTTAGGAGGGTGAAAAGCGAGCCAAGCTTTTCCCTAAGAAAACTAGCTAGAGGAAAAGCGGCTGCGGGATGAGAACGGGAGATGCTCCGTGAACGCTCCTTGGTGACTCACTCGTCTCACAGCGCTTGCCGCGGTAGCCGGGTTTGCATCGGCAGGAGCCGTCCCTCTTGTCGCAGTCCTGCGTGTTCTCCTGCACACAGTGGCATTCCTCGGAGCAGCCGGGGCCAAACGCCCACTTAGGGCAAGCTGGAAGCAAAGGGAAAGAGCTGGTCAGTGACCCATGAGGCCAAGCAACACAGGGCAAGGGATGGACTCTTTGCCACCCAGCGCTGGCCCTTCCCTGGCGTGGTATTGATATGTAATCTGAGAATAATATATCTCGTAAAAAAGACGAGGCCAAGCATACCTAAATGGCAGTACCGTCCGTACAAGCCGGGATCACACAGACAGGCTCCGTAAATCCGATGGCAACGACCCCGGTTGGCGCAGTTGCACTTTTTCCTGCATTGTTTCCCAAAGAATCCTTTAGGGCATCCTAGTAATAGAGAGAGATTTTCTGGGAGGATGAGCCACTCTCAGCCTGTCGTTTTATTTCTGGCAGAGCACAGGAAAACTATACCAAAATGCAAGCTGTAAAGCATCAGAAATGAAGCTAGGGGAGGGATGCAGCTGAAGAGAAGGCTGGCCTGTGCTCTGACTAGAAATGGGCTTTGGTACAGTAAGGTAGGGATAAGAGTGACCAGATTCCCTACATCAGCTCAAAACCAGACTGTGTCAGCAGCCGGCACTCCTGGCCTTGCAGTGTGACAGCATAATTCCCTCGCTGCCATCTCCAGCCCATCGAGGTGCCTCACAGGCACCCATCAGCTCTTGAGCAGTGACGCTGGTCCTGCTGGAAACCTGCCCTGCAGGGCTCTGGAAGTCCACGTTCTTCATACGTGAGAAAGTAATCCATGAGACCATTCCTACTGATAAATAACAGTGATATCTGTACTATTAAAGGAATGAAATCATTGCCCTTTCTCTGTAATGCTGAAGATCTTAATATTAGAAGCACATGGCAGAGAGGCTGTGTCAGCAGAAAGCTCCGGGCACCATCTGTCCAGGCAGCACGTGCCTGCTCCTGTGTGTTAAGGATAGCAGAGGAAATGCCACCCTGGGACAACAGATCAGTTCTTCACTGTTTATTTTAGCCCTACCGTCCTGTTATTTCTCTGCACCCCTCAGTCACCTCCTTCCTACAGAAAGAAAAGCTCAGGATATCTCTTGTGTTGTTCATTTACATTCTGCTTTCGTCTCCTCCCCCAGTAATAGTTCCCATATGCTCCTAACCATTCATCTGAAGTCGTTTTGTCTGAATCTCTTATTGTCTCGCTCTTTTTCTGTGTTTTTAGATTCTGTCCCCCAGATTTAACTCTTTGGGAGTGAGAAACCAACATCAACAGCAAGGGACACCTCCTTTGGGTAACTACTGTTGTCACAGCTTTTCAATGCTTTGTTTTTTTCTTCAGCGGCCAACACGGTTCTGTAAATTTACCACTGAACATCCATTTTTGATGTTCTTTTGTGTGTCCACCACTGAATGCCCAGCACAACACAGATAACTGCCCATGGTCATTGTTGAGTAGTGAAGAGGGACTGCAAAGGTCTTCCAGTGCAAAGACAAGGGATGCTACCTGGAGCACTGCTTTGTGGGTGAAGAATCCCCTTTACCCTCTTTTCCTTATTAAAATGCTATTTTTCCATGAAAGACTAGGTGACCCACCGAGTCAGACGGAGCAGGGATGTTTAGAGCCACTCACACTGGGATGGGCCAACAAAAGACTTGAAAGATGCTTTCTGTGGCCAGCTACAAAGGGAGAAGCACGAGGCACTCTGTGGAAAACACTTTAGGGCTTCAGAGAAGCATAAGCAGAACATCAGAGTGGCATCAGAGACGGCTGTAACAGCCATTCATCAAATTATGGCAAATGTTCTACCAATGCACTGTGAGCTGCCTCTGCAGTCTGGGAGCATCGCTCGCAACTGGCAGCTCAGGGATGTTGCTATTTCCTTACAGGAAAACATTTTAGGGGAAAAGGGAACTGCACAGGAGGGCCTGGGGTTCTGTGCTTGATTTCAGCACCCCGCAGAGGTGTTGTCCTGCCTTTCACGGCGAGGTGAGACAGCCCATGCCGTGCCAGGTCCCTGCACCTTGCTGAAGGTGGCAGCGAGGAAGGGGATGGCTGGCAGCGCCGAGTGAGGAAGGGGATGGCTGGCAGTGCCATGTGAGGAAGGGGATGGGTGGCAGTGCCGAGTGAGGAAGGGGATGGCTGGCAGTGCCGAGTGAGGAAGGGGATGGGTGGCAGTGCTGAGTGAGGAAGGGGATGGCTGGAAGTGCTGTTTGAGGAACGGGATGACTGGCAGTGCTGAGTGAGGAAGGGGATGGCTGGCAGTACCGCGTGAGGAAGGGGACGGCTGACAGTGCCAAGTGGGGCTGGCGATGGAGGGAGAGCCGCGGGCTTACCGTCCTGGCAGAGCTCGCCAGCCACCCCAGGCGGGCAGCGGCAGGCGCCTGTGGCGGGGTCGCAGGTGCCACCGTTCTGGCAGCGGCAGGCCAGGCTGCAGTTCATCCCGAAGGTGCCATCCGGGCAGGCTGGGGCAAGAGAGAGCGGCGAGGATCAGCCGGTTGCCTCTGAGCATCGCGGAGAAGAGCTTGCTCACCCGCTGCCCTCCAGCATCACTCACTGTGGTTGCAGAGGAGCCCGGTCCAGCCGGCCGGGCAGTCGCAGCCGCTCTCGTCCGCGTTGCATGTGGCCCCGTTCTGGCAGTCGTCACAGGTCAGGCTGCAGTCCGGGCCGAACGTGTGCTCCAGGCAGACTGCAAGGAGAGGTGTTGTGGGTGAAAAGCCTTCCCCAGGGCTGCGGCAGCAGCTCGGAGAGTTTGGGCAGAGAAACCCCCCCGTGCACAGGCTGTGGTAAAGCACTGCTGGAAAATGCCCACCAAATTTCTCTGAAAGTGTGTGCTCTCCTCTTGCTTCCATCTCTTCCTCCTCTTCTTCATAATCATCGTCAAAGAGCTGGGTGAATTCATCTCGCAGGATCGCAACATGAGGGATTGGGCGGATAACGGGGCGCCGACCATCCAGGGCTTCCACAGTGTCCTCCAGAGCTAGGGAAGCAATCACAGAGATGGCAACGTCAGCGTGGGAAAAGAGACGTGATCTCTAAGAGCTGAACAGTAGGATAGAACCTGTGTGACAGGAGGGCGAAACCAGAGCTATCTGCACAGGGTTGGTGCAGGTGCTTTGACACAGTTTGCACCACAGATGGCTCTTACATTGACACCTCTGGAACCTTTGCCACTTGTTTGCTTGTTTGTTTTGGCTAGAATGGGCATGGGCCAGCTCAGTGACTCCAGAATCAATGGGAGAAGCTTTGATCTTAATCTCGACACACAGCTCTGGCTTCTCAGATACTGAGCTCCTGCTCACCCCATCACCTTTGCAGTTTTTCTGACCAGAGCCACTCAGATTCTTCGACTTTTCAGGTAAGTTTATTCTTTTCTAGAAAATTAAGCAAGACTGCCCATCTAACAAAATGAAGCAATGCATTTCAGGTATCTTTTTTGATATTATTTCAGATATCTTTTTGGGAAGAGTATCTGTCAGGTACATCTACAGGTTTCCTCCCCTTGCAGGGCAGGAAAGGGTTAAAAACCAGGCGACCGAGCTGAGCCCAGGCACACCTGGGAGCCAGGGCAGGGGCTCCAGGAGCCTATAAAAGCCATGGGCTGGAGGAGCTTCAGGTATTTTGCCAGGGTGAGGAGGCATTGAGTGCTGCTCTTCTGGGACCAGATCTCAGGAAGCCTTTTGAGGGACCTGGGTGATGCTGCTGGGCTCACGAGCTGCAGAGGGAGGTGTTGGCTGCCCTACTAAGAGAGTAAGTTGTGTCATAGTGTGTTTGGTGGTGGGATATCAATATGACCACTTAAAAAAGATGATGGTGAATGTGTCAAGGGTTAAGGCTGGGCTCAAGGGGTTCTAGCTCAAACCAGGACACTGAGGAAAGGGTTCTGGTTCTTTGGTTAGTGTGGAGTCATCACTGCAGACTATTGTGAGTGTAGCTCTGCCCAAATCCCCTACGCTACTCTGGAAAGTGCTGTGTAACGTGGCTGAAACAGGGCTGGTCCTGTCATGGGAAGCTTTCCATGGGTGGTGTGCGTCATCTCCACTGTTACCAGTGCTAAGTGCTGCACACTCACAGATGCAGCTCCTTTGGTCCTCCTCCAGCTTGTATCCAATCTTGCAGCCACACTGGAAAGACCCGAGCTGGTTCTGGCACGTGTGTTCACATCCTCCGTTATTTGAAGAGCACTCATCCACATCTAAAAAACAGGGGAAACCCGGGTGTAACGGGAGCAGACCCTCTGCATGGGACAGGGGCCCAGGTACACGCCTGTCCACAGCTCAGCGGGTGGGCTGGTGGCATCCTCTGTCAGTTATGGGAAGCCATCTGACTCTAACAACCGAGAGAGATGACCCAAGTGGTCCAGGGAGTCCTGGGTTCCAAAACACCCTGTGCTGGGTTTCAGCTCGCATCTGTCACTGATGGTGTGGAAAAAAGTGGGTAAGCTGTGAAATTATATTGGAGAGCTTTAGTAGTCAGAGCAGCTTATGAGGAGGAAAAAAGTCCCACATTCTTTATGCTGAGGAGGTGACTCATCAGAGAGCTGATGGGAAAACTGGTATGAGCTGGGAGAAACTGGGAGAAATGCCTTTTTGCAGACAGGTAGGATGATTTCTTGTTCTCTTTATTAAAAGCTTGCGTCGGTCACTGTCTCAGCTGTATTTTACACAGACACCCTCATTTGCCTGTATCTCTGGGTAAAAATGCCAGGCAATATTGGCCTCTGGGGTCAGACATAAAATGATTTCTGTGAATTAATGGAGTCAGACTCACTCTCAGTTACCCTGATTGGAATTCAGTGTGCTCAGAAGCCCCGTGGCTACTCTCCAGTTGCGCTGGACCGCTGTGTGGTTAGAATACCTGAGCAGCCTTAACACAAAGCAAGCCGAGGAGGCTGATAAAGTACAGAAAACCACAACCAGAGGAGCCTGTTCCATGTGAGCCCCTTGCTCCAAGGCTGGGGACAGCAGCATTGCTGGTGCCCAGCGGGATGTGTCTGCTTACCATCGCACCCGCAGCCGTCCGTGCTGAGCCTGTACCCAGCAGAGCAGGCACACTCGTAGCCTCCAGGATAGTTGTAGCAGTCCTGCTGACAACAGTGGGAACCGCTGTCGCATTCATTGACATCTAAATAAAAAACAAAGGGCAGTGGGTGTTAATGCCCATCTAGCTTTGCAGTGGTGACAGGACTTGTTAAAATTGCTCCATGAGTAGCTCTGGTCAGATTTACTGATCTGACTGCCAAAGGCTGAGGTAATAGTCTTGTTTCCCTCTTGAAATCTGTTAATGGATCATTCTCTGCAATATGTTCCCCTCTGAAGGGGAATTACTGCGGTGCTCAGGTAGCAGTGGGGTTTGTGAAGCCTCCTCCCACGCCAGAGGAGGCTGGACCAAGGAGGTATCTGGCAGGCAAAGAAATGGCACCACTGGGCTACAGAGTTTAGCAGGCTTTGTGGTATGCAAAGGAACGACCTTCTTCCAGAGTAGAACTCCGTTCAGGTCCTGGCTCTTTTGCTGCTGTGTCGTGATGGAGAGAGCTCCTCCAGCTTCCCCAGAGCCACAGAGGAAAGCAAAGGTCCTGGGGATTTGGGGTTCCTCTCCTCTGCAGAGGAATCTCCCCTGCTTTGCAGAAGCAATTGTGGTGCTTTGGCAGCCTGCTAAGGAGCGTGTCTCTTCCTGACAGATGTCCTGGACAGACAAGCTCCTGGAAAACTGCTGGAAGAAGATGGTACTGAACAAAGAAGAAACAAATGCAAGCATTATTTCCTGAGAAATGTGAACTGCAACTCTGCACTGCATGGAAATGTGTAAGTGCTCTCCCTTCTCCCCTGCCTTACCAGTGCACGTCTTCTGGTCCTCTTCAAGCCGATAGCCAAAGTTACAGGTACAGACTGGGCCAGAGCTGGTGTGGTGGCAGGTATGGGAGCAGCCACCGTTGTCAGCCTCACAGCTGTTCACAATCTCCATTTCTATCCCTGGAAGAGGCACATGGGTTAGGATCCTGCAGCGTGTGCTGCACATATGCACATACTGGCTGGCCTACGACTTCCCTGGTGCCACCTGCACAGCAGCTTCCAGCTGAGCTCCTTGCACATGGAATAATAGAATCATTTAGGTTGGAAAAGACCTCCAGGATCAAGCCCAGCCTTTGTCTAACCTCTCCCTGGCCTCTAGACCATGTCTCAAAGCACCACCTCATTTTTTGAACACCTCCAAGGATGGTGATTCCACCACTTCCATAGGCAGGTGGTTGGGTGCACGGCCCTGCTGAGAACAAGAGTGATCTGCACTGGGGAAAGGATGAAAACGGCTCTGCACAGAGGCCACTGCTGGGCTGGAAACTGATGTATAAAAATAACCCGATGGATCCCAGGCAACACCCCACATAGCCTCTCAGGGACAGACTCGTGGAGCAGGCTCTGGACAATCTCTGAGATGAACCAGACTGCAGACAAAACTGCTCCCTTTCCTGACGAGCTGCAGTATGTGCTGCCAACCAGAAGTTGGCTCAGTCTTCCCAAGTGCAGAGCTGTTCTGATGCCAGCTAGGGGTGGGAGCAGCAGAGTACAGCTAACTACGGAAACATCCAGATGCCTACAGCCAGAAATGTTCATTACTGACATGTCAAAAATGGTAGGCGCAAACATCAATAGCAGCCATAGATCTTCTTAGCTTGGCAAAGTTTATGTAAACTTCAGTCTAGTTAATTAAGCTTTCTTAAAGGAACTTGTACCGTGGAGTCTTGTCTCAGTCCTGAACCTCAGGAAAACAACTTCTGCCTACAAGAACATTTTTGAGCTTGTAGTGTGCTCGGCCCCAAGGAGGATGAAAGAAGGGGGAGCCTGAGGCTTCCCAATGGATCTGTGCATGTCACAAACAAGAGCTGTGCCATGGTGGAAGACTGCCTCCCAGATTCCACAACAGGAATACAGTTCCTCTGCATGTCCTTTTTTTGCTATGCAAGAACAAACAGGGTTTTGTGTAAAACAGATGTGCTGGAAGGGGCAGGGAGAAACACTTCTTGTACAAGAAGGCTACTTAATTCTGGAGCTGGCACCAAAGTAGAGGTATTGTCAATGGTTATGGCAATGAGTCCCAACAACGGGAGGAGCCAGGTCAAAACATGAGCAGGGCTTGTGCTTCCACTGTCCCTCCTGTCCAAAGTGACCCTCCAGGGCTGGCATCTGGTACCAAGGGCTTGCCTGGAAAGACTTGAGCAGCAATAAAACTAAGCTCATTGTCACCTGTGGGCCAGTTAGCTGAAGCTACAAAGGGTCATCTTCCCTGCCACGTAGCCCCAGGGCTAGGTGCAACCTATTAGGCATAGACCTGGCTTCCTAGTCCAATCCTCTGCAAGCCTTGCTGGCTTTCATGCAGCTGCACCCCAGCAGCTGAAGGTAGATGTGCAGCTGCATGTGAGGCTGAGCCATGGGATGTATTTTACAGAAGATGCAGCATGAGATAAACCGCCTGCCTAGGAAAAAAGGTCTGTACATGCTTAGCATGTGGTGACTCTAGTTCCTCACACTGCTCTGTTTGATGCCTTTCAGGACCTGTTTATGGTCTGCAAAGCCTTGCCCTGTGCCCTCGGCAGGCTCCAGCTGCAGCAGCTGCACAGGTGGAGCATCACAGCTTCCAGTAACACCAGTTGCCAGCACTGGGACTGCCATGGTGGCTTTCAGCAGTGAGGAGGCTACTGGTGCTCCATGCTGATAGCTCTGCTTTGGACTATCCCTGCTGATGTGCATTAGCTGAACAAAGCAGAAGGGACAATCTGGCTCGTTCTCGCATAATAATGTTTATTTCTTTTCCTGATGGGAGCAGATGCGATCATTTCACTAGCTCAGTTCCTTCATCAGTTACACATCTGCAGCTGACTGAACTCATCCAACAAAGTCCCCAAGAGCAGACCTTGTCCTGTTTGAAGCCAAATGGCTCCAAATAAATAGCCCAAACCAGCAAAAGTAGCTTCATGGTAACTTTAAAGATCAAACAAAGTTTTTTATTATGATGAGTGACTAAACAGCCCCAAACCTGCTCAAGAAAAGGATTGCTATAACTTGGCCCCACCAGTCCCAAAGGATCATGCATAAATCCTTGCCTGCAGAAGCAAACATAGGGCTGCAAGCAGTACTCACGATAACATCGCTTGCCATCGGCCCCCAGCTCGTAGCCCGGGTTGCAGGTACATTTAAAGGAGCCACGAGTGTTGAGACACTGGTGTGCACACATGGCAAGCCCAGTCAGACATTCGTTCACATCTGCAAGAGATGAGCAGTCAGTAAGGAAGGCAGGCAGAGCCATAAACATGCTTTCAAAGGGACAATTGTTACAATCTTCAAGTTTTTCACTGGTTTCTTGCACCCTGAATTCTTCACTGGGGTCCAGGCCAACAAAGAAACAGAGTTAAGCGTTCAGATTTACTGTGAAGCTCCCTAGGAAATTGGATCACGTGGAACTCGAGTGTTGCTCCAGATGACTCGAGCAGGGCTCTTGGACAGACGTCAGCTGAGCCACCCCCAGAAGGCTCATGCATCGCTCCATTAAATTCACAAACACTGACAGTTACTACGACTGAGCACTGTTTCACCCCGTGAGACCCAGTGGTTCTCCTCCGTGGAAGCTTTGCTGCAGGAATCTCACCTTCACAGGCCTTGCCGTCGGGGCCCAGCTGGTAGCCAGGGTGGCACTCGCAGCGGGCTGTCCCTCGGTGGTTGTGGCACCGGTGCATGCAGCCCCCGTTCCTGTCTGTGCAGGGGTTCCTCACTGCAGGGCAAAGCAGAAGAGGTTTATTTCATGCTGGTCTGAGCTCGTATTGGCACTATGCTTATGGGAGAACAGAGCATCAAGCAATTAGGCCCAGCAAAATGTCTGCAGTCCATGAAAGACCATTCTCCACCAGACAAAATCTCTGCTGCTCCATCCAGGCAGGAGGATTTACACGGTGCCAGATCCTGCTAAAGGCAGGTGCTAATCTCAGTAAAACCTTTCCAGCAGAAGCCTGGCGTGGGCACACCCTTCTCCAGAGATGACAGAGTGAGTACTAGGCAAACTTGCTTCAAGTGCTGCTACCAAGAGGTTTGCCCATCTCTGACCTGCTCCAGGACCTGGACAGATGCTACAAACCCCCCATGACTGCTGCATTTTTAATATCCCAGTTGTTCCTTTTCCTTTAGCAACTTCAGAGCTAAAGACTTTCCTCCTCCTGCTTCTCGAATGCCAGCCGCTATGAATGAGGAGATTAAACTGCTGCTCCATATCCCCTTCAGCTTCTCTCCCTCCTGCAGCCGGGAGCAGGTCAGCCAGAAAGCTGTCTGCAAGCGGAGGGAGAAGATCCCGTCCCGCTGCGACGTGCTGCTGTTCCTTCACTTTCTCAGCTGTCTGTGCCTTCAGACAATCTCATTTTTGTTGGCTACGCTCCTTCAGCTCTTCCCAGCTTTTCAGAATAAGTCCACCACAACATAACATGCAGGGATTTCACGGGAGAGGAAACCCCCCCCAGGCTGATGTGTGACATCTGAGCGTGCCAACGCATGTCCCCTATTTCCCCAGCTGCCCTGGAAGAAGGGCCAAAGTGAAGCTCAGCTCCCCAGGCATGCTCGAGGGGACTCACGGACGCAGCGTTTGCCGTCCTCCCGCAGCTGGTAATTGTGCCGGCACTGGCACCGGTGCTGTGCCAGCGTCACCTGCACGCAGTCGTGTTCGCAGCCGCCGTTGTTCAGGGCACATGTGTGAAGGGCTACGAGGCAAAGGGACAGAGCATCATCACAAAAATAATGACACATGGACAAGGGCGAATCCCACACTGTCACGAGCATTTAGAACTGGGGCAACGCAACCTGTGTTAAAGCGAGGAGTTCGAGGAAAACTTCAGCAAGGAGTGCGCTAAATGTGGGCTGTTGGTACAAAACTCTGTTCTGTTTGCCGCACGTGAGAGGGGTCACCCACCGCCGTGCCGGGGAGGGACCTTGGGCAGACCCCCCCCCTCAAGATTTCAAGGTAAGATCAGCTCAACAGTGTCAGGTAGCAGCTTAAAACTGTTCTTTTCTACAATAAACATTCCCAGCAGCTCTCCTGGGAGATGGGACTGGGATGTGGGGGTCTGGGCTAGGTCCTCTGCAGTGTCCCACGGGAGGGACGCTGACACCCAGCACGCTTCCTAACAAGCATCAGCCCCCTCCTCTCCGAAGGGTGCCCGCGCCAGCGAGCAGGCTTCTTGTGCTGCATTATTGCCAAAACTCTTGAAACTATTCAAAAACATTCACTGCAGGTGCAATGCCACAGCTAGTTCTGCTTAATCACTGCTCAGCGAGTTGCACTCAGGCATATTCAAATTTTCCTGTAAGCAAATGAAGTGGAAAACTAAGTTTCTGGCTCCGTGCCATGCAAAAGACATCGATTGCACAGGGCCAGGCTCAGCAGGTACCATCGTTTCTTCTGGGAACACTTAAGGAAGAATGTTTTAAGATGCATCCTGCATCCCCACGCTTCAACCCTCAGCGCCGTGCGGTGATTTCTGCAGGGGATGCGAATAACACACCGCGAGTCGCTGCTGCCGGGAGCAGCGGAGCCGGAGCGCAGGGTAACGCTGGCGGGAACGCTGATTTCATCCTAAACGCAGGCGGGACTGGGAATTGAGATTCCCGACTGGTGTTCCTGGCTGTGCCACAGTGTTTCTGTGTGGCCTTGCGCAAGGAGCTTTCCTGCCCAAACGATTCCAAGCAGTTAGAAAAACAGAAGGTTTTGCCTAGGCTACGGCAGAAAACAGACCTTGTGACTGAACATGTGGACTGTCTTCTCTTTATGAGCTTGCTATCATTAATCAGCCTTAAAACAGCCTTCTCCTCCTCCCTCTGTGTTCTTATAATCTAGGACTTCTCCGCAGGATAAGCGACAAAAGGGTGATGTTCATGTGGAGATGGTGCACCTCGCAACCTGCAAGAGGGCTGAGTTTTTCTGCTGCTCTTTACTAGGCTGCAGCTATCCAGGACCACTAACTGCCTTGTAGCCAGGAGAAATTTGAGCTAGAAAACAAAGCAGCGAAGGACTTTTTGGAGCAGGATTCACAGGCTCTGGTAGATAAGCCATCTTGGGGTAATTACATGGCTCCATAGTGATGAAAGTCTCCTCTTAGACCATTGCATGGCTCATGAGTTGGCCAACCTACTCCTTAGTCAGTGAGCATCTCCGACTGCTCCAAAGAGGTCCCTTAGGGGGGATTGGGAAATTGGCCTTCAAAGTCTGCTCCTCCTCTTAGGAGGCACAACTAAAACCCGGCCCATGGTCTGGGCTGGAAACCCAGAGCTGGTTTCCATAAGCAGAATGGTACAACGAGTTGTGGGCTCACATGTTTCTGACCTATTTCCCAAACTCCAGAATAAACTCATGTGCTGACTCAGAGGAATTTTATAAGAAAGTTAAAAATATCTCTAATGAAAACCATCGCTCCACAAACTAGCACTTCAGGTAATCGCAGTGCCCTCAGCAACCTCGAGAGGCTGGCGGAGCAGGCGAGCCTGCAAAGTACATGCCAGTAAAAGTCTCTGTTTTTACCAAAGTCCCTGGATCCCAAGGGCAGTTGGGTCTGTAGAAGACGTGCCCAGGGCACGGACGAGCGGGTGGCTCAGCGGTGCTGGCAGTGGGTACCAGTGCCTTGCGATGGGCGGGTGTGCAGCATCCCTCTGCCAGGGCTGAGTACTCAAAGGAGTGTTTTCTATAAGCAAAGTACTGAAAGTAATTTGATTAAGCCTCTCTTATATACTAGTGAAAACCCAATATTTGGCACAGGAGGTAAATAAAAGAAAAAAAAAAAAAGTGCCTTGTCTTGTAGCTGAGGAGCTCGCTCATTTCAGGCTTTTAAAAACCAACTTCCCATTGTATGCATTGAATTAACTAAACATTTGGGGGAATAAAGTGACTTAATAGGGTCGAAGTATTGCCATACACAACATATGGCTGGAGCGAGGACTATCAGTTTATGTTAGTTGTGCTGACATGGTCTCCTTTAATCCATTTGGAAGGAAACGGCAGAAATACTCGACGTTCCTGAAAAGTTCTGGGTCAGAGTTACAGCACTCAAGCTTCAGCAGAGATGGGTGGTCATTTTAAAATATTCTGATATATTAAAGTGTTTAATAACATATATTCAAAAATATCCATAAATAACATGCTTGTTGGAATGGATTTTTTAAAAAAGAAGTAAAACAATGCTAACGCCTGCCAAAACATTCCTTCATATGGGAAAAGTATTGGGCCAATGTGTAACAAGACAACGCATCTTACGTCTAAAATAACCTCCCAGCGTGCAGTTACTGGTAAGAATGTGCACTCTAAATAACCGCCCTTCTTGCGTACCTCTAAAAGACTTTTCAGAGGGGAAAAACCTAAAGTCCAGCCTCTCTTTTCTAGTACAAAAGTCAAGCAGATGGGAATGCTGTAAGGGTGGCTACAGCAGGCTTTCCAAAAGGGTTATGTCTACCCAGAAGATGTGATGGCAAGAACTGCTCCTGAAAGGCAGAGGAACCTTTGGGCACCTGACACATGGGCTGTGGGGATGCTCAGCCCCCGCCAGCAGCTGAGGGTATGGACAGAGAAGGGTACGGACACCAGCAGAGTAGGGTATGGACACCAGCTAGAAGAACACGTTTCTGTTATGGCAAGTCCACCTTGGCCAAGTTGTTTAAGCACAAGCGAGCATCAGAACTTAAGCAGATCTTAACCAATGCTGTTTGGGGACAACTAAGGGAATGTAAAAGGTGAAGCAGGGGGGTCTGGCAGAGCATTTTGTTCCCTTTTGTGTTTATTTAGTCCAGTTTATCTGCTAGCAAACATACTCCTCCAGACCAGTAACCCCATCTGAGCCCCCCTGCTCGACTGCACGTGATGACGAAGGGGCCAGCACACGCTGTTGCCTCAGCCATCGCGGGGACGTTCCAGACCACTGCAGGGAACGGGAACCAGAAGCGCTTCTCTGCCAAGGGATGTACGCATGGGGAAGAAACAGTGGCATCCCTGGCCGTACGGTGCTCGCAAGCCAGGCGGTAGACGTGCGATGTGGTGAGCGAAGCAGCCGTGTCCTCCGGTGTCACACGGAGCCAGCCCCGCGGCACACACCCGCTCGTGCAGCACCACAGTTCTGCTGAGCTAGGAACTAATTCCATTTCAGAATCAGGAATAATAAGATGAAACAAAGGAAGCACGTTAAAATTGTTTTGAGTGTTGTTCCTTCAAAGAAACGGCCTTCTAATTCTGGGTCTCCTTAGCTGGCTTCTCACAGAGTAACAGCCAGCAGACCCCACTGCAGGC
Organism: Coracias cyanogaster; assembly: GCA_033124195.1. Lineage (NCBI taxonomy): Eukaryota > Metazoa > Chordata > Aves > Coraciiformes > Coraciidae > Coracias > Coracias cyanogaster. Next base: position 15,239 of record JAVSBS010028953.1, on the reverse strand, counting down.
CTTGTTTTAATTACTGCTCTTTTCTCTTTTTTGCTGTTTACAGAACCACTCTAAAAATATTTCCATTCCCAGATGCTTTTCCTAGCTTAACATTTCTGTGACAACGTTGCCAAACCCAGTGTCATCTTGTACATCACGCAGATTTTTGTAATTAAAGCTCAGACAGATTTTCCACAGATGATATTTCATCGTCTGCAAGAGGGAGGTTAACTTCCATCCCCTCTGTCTGGAGGGCATGCAGGGCTGCTGAAAGACGCTAACTCCTAGCTTCTGACCTGCTCGGGCCTGGGAAATGGATAAAAAGGGATGAAAAGGACGCTGTTACTACTGGTTGCACGTGGGAATAGGGTCTGAGAAGTAGCAGCCTAACACGGGGGTTGAGTTACTAACCGAGCTGCCAAAGCTCTGCACCCTCCAGCTGAACGTCCTGGAGAGTCCACATCTTTGGTATCTCTCCCTGCTTGCCCCAAAGCTCTGCAGCAGAAGTCAGCTCAGCAGGGCTGAAGATGTGCGTGTGTCGAGCTGGAGCATAACCCTCGCCCTGCAGTGAGGTGGTGACAACCCCTCCCTTCGTTTGGCCCAGGCTCCTCCACTGCAACAGCTCCTCCTTCCCATTCGTGTCACCTCTCCTACAGACCCAAGCAATCTGCCACCAGAAGCAGCGAGCAAATACTTCAAAAAGTGGCCGTAAGAAGCTGTAACTGGAATTGAGCACGACGCTCCCTTTTGCAGCGTCACACAAACCCATCGATTCTAAGACATGGCTGAGAAATGTGTCACCGAACAACGAAAAGGTCAAATTTGTCTAAAACGTGCAAGTTGTCTGTACAACGCGTGCAAATGGAAAACCTCTACAAAGTACGCACGGACGATTACCCTCTGCGCTCATAGTTCAAGCCCACACAAAGTCCTTCTGTTCGCTCTATAAATTGCTGCTATATTTGAGATTTCTTCATTTGAAGTGCTCTTATTATAAATAGGGATACATCGTGTAATCCCAAACTGATTTATTCTAACCTCAGACAATTTCCAGAAACATGTTGTGTGTTAATACAGACCATCTCCCCACTCTGCAGGCCAACAAAAGCAATTGGCTCAGATTAAATTCTTTGCCTTGGACTGGATTTCATCCCTCTGCTGAAGCAGTGGAGAAGGACCTGAAGATGTCAGCTTCCTGCCTCCTGCCCATGTGGTTCTGATAAAGAAAGAGGTAATTTCAGGACGTCCAACAACTCCTTTTGTTCTGTTTCACTTTCAATAGAAATGTCTGCTCTTTTTCACCCTCCCTTCTGGATTTAAATAGTCAGGGACTTGCTATATTTGACCAACAAAGACACAATAAAAGAATCCTGCACAACCGAGCTGCAGATCCCTCAAAGCAGCAGCAATGTAAAAGGTACCAACAGCCCTGATGGAAAACACTTTTAAAGGCGAAAAAAAAGTTTCTTCCAATCGTACAAAACACAAGTGCTAATTTAAACAGCGCTTTACACAGACCCACGACAAATTTCATAGGGAATTGTTTTTAAAGGAGCCTAATAACTTCTGAAAACTTCCACTGATTGTTCCCTGCCTCGTGCCTTGCTTTACCCACTGCACCAACAACTACCAAAGCCATCCAAAGGGAGTAGCAGAAGATTTTATGCTTTCCAATTCTTTGACGCCTTCAGGAATAAAACCAACCTTGACTTTCTGTCGTGAGCTCGGAAATAACAGCTCAGCCCGAGGGTGGAAAGGATGGATCACCCCATGTCCAGCCCCAGGAGCGGAGCTCCTTGCCCGGTCCTGCCCTCCCGGGGTTAACAGGCACCAGGGTCCACAGGCAATTCTGGAGCATCCCGCTGCAGGCAGCGCTGCCCCTTCATGGAAGCCTTTGTGGGTTTTGGAAAACATTTAAAGAATTACATCCGTGGTTTTACAGACCTTAACTAGATACTTCATGGCAATGGTCTTTTTCTGTCTCCAGGCTGCTCCCTGGCCTGCTCTGTTGCACGCTGGGGCTGCCAGCAGCTTCCCAAAGCCCGTCTCCGTGCTTGACCCAGCTTTAAGATGAAGCCAACCCAGCCCTGGCCCAGATCTCCAGCAGCGACTTCCCTGCCTCTACAGGCAGAGCAGTTCTGGAGCAGTGGGGAAGGGCTGGCAGAATCTCCCTGTCTCCAGGTCGCTTTATTCCCAGCCTTTCCCTTTTATTTAGTAGCATTTTTTTTTTCTGTTTTAGCGGCACTGACTCTTATCTATCCAGCAAAATTTGAGGGTATCCCAACCTGAAGTGGAAAGCAGCTTTTATCAGTTAACCTAATACCTCAGAACCATGCAGGGGGAAAAAAAAAAATCTTGGTGGAAGTCAAGTCAGTGCCCAAAACTTCACAGGAATGAAGAAACATGGCTCAGGTTCTCCTGAGCAAAACCCACCAGCTCTTGCCACCTTCAGCCCAGGAAAGCAGCTGCTGGGCACCACAATGTCTCTGCTCTGCTCCTTGCCACGGGGGTTACTTGCCCAGACAAAGACACCTACTCTGACCCTCACAGCATCACACTATGGCTCCAGCTTTGCTGTACACCACAACTGGTCTCTTCATAGGTAGCACCCAACACAACAACTACAAGGCAGTTCATCATTCGGTAGAAGCGCAATCATCTCATTTTCCTCACAAAGGGAGGCTATGGTCCCTCCTTTCTGCACCATCCTCACTGAGGAGCTCCTCTGCTCCAGGGGACACCTCAGGATGGGTCCCAGCGCTGCCAGCAGCTCTTATGGGTCCTCATGCTGCTGTCCACCACTCAGTTGTGTTGCTCTGCCTAACTATTCCATCTGGCCATAAGCTCAGCATTTAGCAATGAAAACACTTTCCTCTTCCTCTGCGATGCCAGGACAGGACTCCTGAGACGGGAAAATGGAAGTGTGAGAGGGGGGTGTGTTGAGAGAGGCCTCCTGCCTCGGCTGCTGCCCGCGCCCCGCGCTCGCTGCCGGGGAACGCTTGTCAAGAATGCTGCCTTAATAAAAACCGTCTGATTTCCAAGATCAAGTCGGAGCAAAGCCTCTGACTTCGCAGTGTAAATATTTATGTGGAGGGAGCAATAAAGGAAAGCACCACTTGCATGTACTTGTGAAAAACACCCCGGAAACAGAGCGCTCGCTCAAGGACTCGGGATTACTCGTTGTCCAAGCACCGGCAAAGACAAAGAACAAGAGAGCAAGGAGCAAACCCAGGGTGAGAGCATCCCCTCTGTGGCCTCCTTGTGGTCACCAGCCAAGGGGCTCCCCTTGCCCGGGCTCTGCTCTGGGGTGGTTGGTCCCAAGGGCACAAATAGCCCGTATTTACACAACTCAGAGCTGTGGAATCTCCAGCCCCATCCCGCTGGGCTGCCGCTGACCAGCCAGCAGAAGCAGAGAGGACAGCACCGAGAATGACCGCACAGAATCCACAGGGACAGAAAGCTGTGTCCTGGGAACAAGCATCAAACCGGGCAGGCGCGGCACATGGGCACCCCCGGCAGAGCAGAGCAGTCACCTCAAAGTCTGTGCTCTGTTCAGAGTTTTCACAAGGCAAGGACGTTTACTTCCACCCCTCCACGCAGCCGGCTTAATAGGTTAGGATAGAGCTATAATGAAGGTGTGATATATACACATATATCTGTCACACCCATATACACACCCATCTGTCACGAAAGCGTAAAGAACAAAAGCCACCAGTCCTGAAGTGAGAAGGCCAGATTTTTAGCTCTGTTCTGTTGTCATTCTAGAAATGGTATTGGACAATCGTGTAGCAAGAGTTTTCACTCGCCCTGCCGGCTCTGCATCCACTTTCCCGCACACTTTGTGGCTCATGGGGGTACAGGCCCCACTGAACTAAGAGCAGCTCCTGCCAGCTCCCAGAAACTGCCCGAGTTCCTCCTGCAGCAGATCAGGTTTCACGACTAGAGACCCCTCGATTTTGGCAGCGGAATTCCAGCGCTGTGCGCGTTACAGCAAATGCCTGCTCAGGAGTTTAATGCGAAGCAGGTTTGCAGCACGAGCAGGGGAGCGCTGCCTGCCTGGCTCCTGGCAGAAAGGCTCTGCACATCACAGCCACGCCAGCAGGTAACGAGAGCTAAGGATGGAAACTGCTTTTAAACAAGAGGTGCCTCCCTATAACGCTGCCTTTTATACTTTCTCTGGAAATTGTTTCACCTTCCACGGGCCACTCTGCTGAGAACATCCCCTATTTCACTTTGTCTCATGTTTTATTCCTTGAGGCTGAGGCAGCAGGATCTGTGTGCACCACAAAAAAGAAGAGAGCTACATATTCCAAAGACAATTATTAGATGACAGACCACATGCACACTTACACGCAAACAGCAGCAACGCACAGCCAGGAACACAAGTGTGCGTGTTCCGTGCTAGAGCAGCGGGCTGCGAGTAATTGGCTTTTTCTTTATTTGCAAGCCTTTTGCTTCTGGATTTTTCCAGCAAAATACAGGGTGTTTGGTGAACTTGCACCTGAATGGGGCAGTTGGGGAAAGCTGTGCAGGCTGTGCTATGGTGGGTACTGCTTCCTTCGGTGGCTTTTTCTCTGCTCCCTTCACTGTTCCCAGATGGAACACACAGGATCACAGAGGCATTCCTAGCAAACACCGGAACGTGGCTGCATCCTGAGAAAAACCAGCAAATAGCCGCTGTAATACCATCGCCCAGGAATTTTTTCCACTTGCGTGAAAGTATCCCTCAAAAAAATGGAGAAATGTGTCAAATAAAGCTGTGAGGGAGAAGCGGTTCAATAAAAACAACAGCAGCAGCAGATGCTGGAGCACAGGCTCCAAGCTCCACCCCGTTGTCTCTGAGCCACTCGTGTGGGGCACGCAAACAACCCTATTGCAAGGAATTGGCCCAGAAATCAACTGCGAGCCAGACCTGGCATCTGAACTGTAACGTCTGGGCACGCACCATCCAAGCGACCGCATGACCAGCATCCCCGGGAAGAGGGCTTTAAGGCTGTCGTGACCACGGTTCCCCACACAGCTGTGGGTATTGCCACTGGCTTGTCCCACCACGCGGGAGAGACACGTGCAGACCGATGTCAACCTTCTCATAATCTGGTGTATGTATTAGTTCTGAAAATGCCGTATCTGACGCACCCTGTAGCAAAAGCAGAAGCACCAAAGCACTGGATGTTACTTCTCCTGAACCAGAACAAACTCGGGAACTGCAAAAAGTCGACATTGTGCATGTCCACACTGAAGAAGAGTAAGAACTCCGTAATAAAAACATGTTAGGGAAGACTACCAGCATCCTGAGGAGCAAAGGGACAGGCCACCCATCGCTCTCACCTCACATTTCCTGCATGGAGGATGGATGTGAGCCAATGTATGCATTGTGCGTACAGAGCCCAGCATTTACAGGTAGGAAAAGGGCTTTGAAGAATGAGAGATGCTAAAGAAATTCAAAACTGTGCCTCACCGATGCAGGTCCTGCCATCTGTGTGCAGGCGAAAGCCTGGCTTGCACTCACAGTAGTAAGATCCCAGCGTGTTCACACATCTGTGCTGGCAGCCCCCGTTGTGGACCTGGCACTCGTCAAGATCTGCAAAAGAAAAGGGAAGAGGGGAAAAAATTCAGAGGACTGGGCACGACGGCACCTGAAGCTAGGGTTATTTATCCTCTGTTGACAGGCTCCAGATTTGAGGAAGGAATGCAGAGGGAACAAGGTTGCCATGTCATGAAGTTTAATCAAAGTATTTAAGAGATTTCCAGGACAATCACACAATCGGTGTAAAAAAGAAAAGCATCTTATTTGTCAATCCGTGTAAAGCAGCCCTCATCTTGTTCCCCTCGCAACGGCCACTTTTCCCATTCACTCTAAGATTAGGGATTAATTACTATTTTATACCTCCTCACTCTTTAAGTGTTGAAAATAGGCTGGGCACTGGCCTGTTTGTCACGTCCACGAACAGTGGGAGCAAACACCCAACATTAGGGGCTGGTGTCGGGGGAGCACCGCAACGCCCAGCACTGTGGTGCTGCAGCACCAGATGCTCTCACCCAGCCGAGGTTTTATGGCCAAGCTTCCCATCTCAGTGCTCTGCCAAAGCATTTGACACGTTTCACACCGTTTATGCCTGGAACTCCGCTGAGCTGCTGCTCAAATGCTCAATTCTGGGGTATCTGGGGATAAGCTCTGCTCAGAGTTGATACATAGCTCAGAAGATGAGCAAGAAAACACCTTAATACCTGGAGAAAGTGAAAGTTCATCATTATATGATGCTTAAGAACAGGATGAAGTCCAGCTGGGCCCCAAAATACAAAGGGCAGAATACAAAGGGTGCGACTCTGCTCCCCAGCCCTCTCCTCCCAGCTCCATGAGCAGAGCAAGCCTGGCAGAACCGAGGCGGCCGTTCCTGCCACGAGGAACCCGCCTGGCCAGTAAATCCATGCATCTCCATTTCTGTGGATGAAACTGCGGGCCCCCGAACAAAAGGCATCTCCTGAGCCAGAGAAATCTTCTGCCAAGTGCTGAGCAATCCTTCAAGAGCTGGAATGGGAACTAGCCCATGAGTTCTTGCTCCATTTCATTATGGAAGCTCCAAAAGCAGGGAGGTGGAGGGCAGAATGTTATGGAAAGGGAGATTCATTCCTGCTTCACAGACCTTAAGTTGCCTTTAAGCACTGGGAATAACTTCCAGAAGTGAGAAGAAATGTAAAAATGTTTGGAGAGCCCAGCGACATGGTGCTAACTAAGATGTGTATCAGAAGCTTGTCAAAGGCAATTTCAAGTTTCTGAGACGTAAGGCTCCTTCATATGGCTATGATTAGAAATAGCAGGGATGTTTGTGGGTAGAGCCACGCTGTCCTTAATGCCGGCCGTTCGTGTGTGCATGTACACGTACACGTGTACGCTACCTTTCAGGCCTTGGAGAGGACCAAACATCTCCAGGCAGATGGGGGAACCTGATGACACTCCTGCTAACAGCAGAAAGCCAGCCAGCAATTCCTTTTTCATGGAGAAGAAAACTTCAGGAGCTTTGGAGGGGGGGAGGTCTACATTTCTACGCATTTTCAGCATTTTGTGAAGACACCTTCAGCACACGTGGCCATTTCCCACCGGCGCAAGTGGAGCAGGTCACACACGTGGCGGGACCACACGGAGCCAAGCCGAGCAATGAACCAGCACCATCTCATCCATGCCTGTTACTAAAAAGATAAAGAAACATTTCCTCGATGAATCACGGCAGGGCTTTGCCCCGGACTGTGTCTTTGCAAGCCGACGGTGCAAAAACCTGCTCGAGCCTGGCCCTTGCCTAGCGCCTGGAACGTGCTCCCTGCCCTGAGCATCACCCAGCTCCCTCCGCTCTGCCGGCTCCTCCTCACCTGGCTCGCCCTGGGGAGGCAAAGTGCTCCGAAAACCACAGGAAAAGGAGAGAAATGCAACCCTGACTGAAGCCACCGCTACAGTTTTGCAGCAATCAGGTTGATTTTACGTGAATCAGCTTCATAGCCAACAAAACCAGCTAGCAGCGAGCAATCGGACTGGCCAGGGGAGAAATGGGAAGGAAGTGGGACAGATGAGGCTAGTTTGATTCAGAGTTTCCGAGATACACAGTAATAATAAAAAATGAATGTTTTCTCAGAATAATTTATAGTAGAAGGCTTCCCACTGCTTAAAAGTTAAAACCTAAGGATCCAAGCACACGAAGGATGGCCTTTCCATCCCTGCGGAGCCCAGCGAACCCACGATCCTGACTTCTGATGTCCTTCTGCAGGGGCCACACAGGGCTCCTTCCTCCAAGCTCCCTGTTGTAGCTGTAGTCTTCAGGAACCCAGCAGAAAATGACTATTTCTGAGGTTCCAGGCCTCTCCTCACACAGAGGACTGGAGATTCCTCCTCTGGGCATTTAAGAAGGTTTTGGTATTTTCTTCCTGTTTTTTTCCAAGACACTTAATTGTTAAAGAAAGGAAAATGGATAGAATTTGAGGTGAAACAAAAACTTTAGTGATGCTCTTCCAAGAGTAACCCAAATCCAAACCAGCTTTTCAGGGAGGAAAGAATGCCGTGGCACGAATCTGTCAAAGCAACCAAAGCGTGTTCCTCTGTGAAAGCTTTTCCCCGTTTGGGTGCTGCGGAGCCCCGGACACGCTCATGGCTCGCGCAGGAGGGCAGCAAGCTCACCAGGAGCAACACCAGAGCATGTGTCCTCCCGAGCCCTGCCTTGGACAGCTGGACAACCCTACAGCTCCCCAGCGTCCCCGCAAAGCCTGAACTGGGGTATTCAGATCTGACACCTCCAAGAGGAGATTCCCAAGCTCCATCGCTCACTGGAAGGAGGATGGCACCTCCCAGCCTCGGCATTGTGGCACCAGGGAAAGGACACTGGTCTTCCTTCTACTCTGGGCCAGAAGCAAGGCAAAGTCCCTGACCTGCGTGGTGGAAGCATGGCCAGCCCAGTGCCCGTTGAGCATGATGAACAATGGACATGGTGTCTCCCAAAGAGCTGGTGGGACCCTGGGCTCGGCTTCTCAGCAGGGCAGAGCTGGGCCACGCATCATACTTTGCATTTCTGCTACTTCTTCTTTTTTTAACATCTTTATGCACAGAATTAGCTATTAATACACAGAATTGGCGCTGTTCAGCTCAGGAACAGGAAAAATGGGGTTTGGGATGATTTTATATGGAGTAATAAAGTTTTTTTGGCCTGAATTTAAATGACTATTCCACTGCTTCCCTTCAACTCTAATCTGAAACCATAGAGAATTTACTGTCCAAAAAAGTTAGCGATGTGTTGAATAAACTTCTTCCTCTCACCCCATTACTCACACTTGGTAATTACACATGTCCTCTCTAAATGCTTCTTCTTCCTCCTTTGTATTTTTCACCCTCTAAATCTCTGGAATTACAGAGGACTGTCCCCCTCACGGAGCCCTCCTGCCCTGTCCCACTTTGCCACGGGGAAGCGACCGGTCCTTCTCACACCCTGGCCACAGAAGTCCCCATCACCTTCACTGTTTTCCCTTCTGGAGCCTCCCTTATCTCCTCTGCAGCAACAGAAAGATTTTTAGACACATACTACACAATGGTGTGACCAAAATAAAACCTCCCATCCTTTGCACCCCTGACAAAAGGGCAGCAGCATCATCCTCCAAGAAATGCCTTTAGAAATAACGCAACTGTGCAATTTGCCCAAACAAATTCAAGCTCTGGTGTGAGTGCACAGAGAGAAAAGGCACCTCCTGGGAGGATGCTCTACGGAGAGTCTGCATTTTCTGGTGGGGACCAGTTGCTTTCAGTGCTCAGATCAGGGAGTCATGGGCTGTGGCTGCAGCAGGAGCTGCCTCCCGGGCCAGGACAGAGCATCGCTGTGAGGGGTCACGTTGCCCTCCATGCACATCTTGGCAGTACAAAGACCCGAGAATCCATGTGACGCGTTGCGAGATGCGGTTTGTGGCGCGCTGAGGTTATTTTCCTATTGGAAAGCTGACAAAATCTGCTTGAAATTAATATAGCAAAGAAAGCAAATTAGAAGCATACGGGCTTCTCTTCTGAGGAGGGCAGCTGACAGCGAGAAGCCCGGAGCCATGCTGGAACACCCCGAGCCCTCGTGCCTGCTCCGCCGTGCTGGCATGGCCAGGGCAGCAGGCACCGGCCGAAGCCCACTAAGACAGACACGAAAACCAAATGTAGTGAGATCCCGGGAGCAAGACTTGGCTTATGGGGTAGGGAAACTCCTGCCATGTAAGGAAACCAGAGTTCATGTCCTCATCTGCAAGGAGACGAGGCTCACCCAAGAAACAACTGACGCTCTTGCCAGCCTCCTCCCGAACAGAAACAATCCATTGGACCTCAGATACTGGCTACGTGGAACAACAGGGGTAATGCTGTAATTGCATGTAGGGAGGACAAACACAACACCAAAAAAAAGAGGAAGGTGCAAGGCGATGACTTTGGTCAAGGGCACTCCCTGACCACGCACAGGTCCTCCAACGAGTCCTCTGATTTAGCTCTGGGTCAGAGGAAAGAAAGTGGCAACAGCAGCTCTGCAATTTACTGAATATTTGGCCCAGTGGCAGTTTATCTCCACTGAAGGGCTGAGGAGGAGGAGATGGATCCCTGCTGGAAGCACAGGCAGCAGACACGCTGCTCAGGTTCGCTCCATCTGGCCAAAGAGCAGCGCCAGGCTTTAATCCCTGCGGCAATTAGCCTGGATTACAGAGCAGGGCTGCACGGGAAAGGTTAATCAAAACCCATCAGGATCAGCATGTGTGGGATTTAGCAATTTTATCTTTCCAGTACCAGTTTGTGGAAGCTCATTCAGCAGTTTTAAGGAGTGAGGAGACTCGAAGGAGACAAACCGAGGGAGCAGCACGCTGGGCAGCCAAAGCCAACCCTGTGGCTGCTGCCCCGCACTGCAGACAGGGACCAGGACCTTGGGGCGCAGAACAGTGCCGGGATGTGTTAGAAGGAAAAGCCCCAGCGCATCACTTCTCTCTTGCATGTATCACACAGACCCTAGCAGGAATAATCTGGAGACTTTGGAGGCCCTGTTACTCCATGCTCCCCTTGCAGGCTGTGTAGACAGGCCACAGCAATGGCAAGGTCCAACAGAACAAAGAATATGTGGCAGAGGACGATGCCTCATCCCTGCTGTGCTAACCTGGAGCCTTTCCCTCCTCCAGGACAGGGACAAACGGTACCTGCCTCAGGCTGGTCTCAGCTTGGAATCCGAGTGACTCATGTGAGGCAAGAAGAAAGGTCATTTGGGGCAGCCAGAACGTCTCCACACCCCCAAGTTTCATCTTGTGGTAAAAGAGGCATTTGGGAAAGCCTTGAAGGCTCTTGCAGAGCTCCGCAGAGTTATCTGGGCTGGCATTCCCTCTGCTGCAGCCTTTCCAATGGGAGATGCCCGTGGCTCCCGACGCTACCTGTGCATCCTCAACAGCCGCAGTTTCCACAGGCACTTGAGGAAGACCTCCACCAGTTTTACAATAATCAGATGAGGTGAAAACCTATCAGGGAGCTGCTTTGCCTCAGTCACTCGCTCTGTCCCCAGCTCACCTTTCTCTGCCTGCAAGCGCAGCAGTGGGCGAGTCGCCCAGCTCTCGTTTGTGCTCACGTTTCTGTCTCTGGATGGTGCTGACAATTAGGTCTTCCTCAGAGAGGAGCAGAGGTGCACTTAACAACAAGCAGGCAGCCTGCTGCTGACCTGCTGCTACACTCACCCACTCAAAGCTTCTTTTGACGCCCTGCTTCACCCCTTTTCTCTGTGCAGGGTGTCAGTCTGACTAGAAGCAGGACCTGTGCAGGGGTATGTCCCCTCGGTCCCCGTGTTGTGCCATGGAAGCCAACCACATGGAGGTAAACACCAACACGGACCTGGCAATGGTACTGGCTGGTGGAACGGCAGGTTGGAGCTAATGGAAATCATGGACTCAAACAAAAGTGACCAGCGATGCTCCCTGCAGGTTTCTGACATACTTCAGAGAATCACAGGCAGAATATAAAGGTATCAGGTCTACTTCTCTGACATGATTCAATGCAAGGCTCCAGCAGAGCACTGTTTGCACACAGAAGGCATTTTAAGACACTTGAGACTTCAATGAAACATGCACCGCCGTGACACCAAACACCTCTTGGTTCTCCAGCAGTTTCGTTCTCCTCTATATATGAATATACAATAAAGCTGCTGAGGAAAGGCAGGTACAGCAGTTCGTGGTGCTTGCTTTGCTTTCGCAGCCAGTGGACCGAAGAAACGTGGCTGTGTAGGAGCATGAGCTGCGTGGAGTGCCAAATGGGAATGCACTTCACTAGCGCATGGTACCATAAAAAAACATACCATCAAGAGAATGCCTGCTACTGCCTGTTGAAGCTCAAGCAGCGAAGGAAATAATCATGAGTCAAAACCAGAGTAATATCAAGTTTAGGATGAGCAACACGTCTGTGATTATCTCCTCTGCCTTCCTATCCACAGGCATGATGCTTCCAAGCACCCACCTCCTGCATCCCACCGCTCCTATGTACCTTGAGGTCTCTACCTGCCTGCAGCAGAGCAAGGGGCTGCAAAGGCTCATCCTGCCAGAGGAGAGGACCAAGGTGTTCATCCGAGTCAGCCTTCAACCCTCCAGCGTCAAAGGTACTGTTCAGAGGAAATACATTTCATGCTGCAACACGTCCAAAATTCACTTGTTTTCAGAGATGGAAAGAGAGAAGAATATCTTTTGTCTTGTCTCTTTTCGGTGTTCTCAGCTAGGTGGGGCTGAAGGTCATGTGGGTTGGTTGGGTTTGTTTTCTCTCGTAATCTGCACCTACTTCTGCATTAACTTTGTAAGAGAGACATAACTTTTTTGAGGAAAGATATATTTAGCTTATCTGCCAGATTTTGGCACACAAATGCCTGGATATTCATCCCTTTTCTGAAGATGAAAGAAAACCAGGCTGCTGGAAAAAGCAGCTCAGAGATCCCACATTTTTCAGTGGATACATTGATTTCTTCCCCAGGTTCAGAGCACCTGCAAGAATGGTCAAAAGGCCTGGGTGAAGGTGCTCTGCTTTTGTGCCTGACACTTTCGAGGACATCCTTCCTAAACACGTGAAAAAGTCCTCAGCCTTGCAGACTGGAAGACACTTTGCATAAAGTCAGGATGAAGCCTGTCCACGGAGCCGAGATCAGCAGCATCAGGCTCTGGTGACTCCTGCAGCAGGGAAGGGAAGGATGGGGGTTTGTATTCCAGGCACAAAGCTGGATCTCAGGAGCTCATCTTGGAGAAGTCATATGAGCTAATGTAGTTGGATGGAGACCACAGATGTGATCTGAGTTTGAGGCAAGCAGCTGATCTATAAATAACAAAACAGCAACTCACCCCATGTCCGAAGGTCTGGCACATCACACAAATACACTGATATCACTTTTATAACCTACTGCTCAGGGCATTATTTATTAGGATTATCTCACGATGAGATAATGCATTCCTTGATGTCTACATGACTCACAAGCATCCAAAGTCTTTAGCAAACTTCACATATTCTCCATTATTTCCTAAATCTTCAGGCAACCGCAAACTTCATCTGCTTCTAAATCAGCTGAACACACAAAGAGGAAGGAACACGGGGGAGTGTGTGTACAGACAGAACCTAACACCTCACTCAACATCCCCATCTACCATCACACACAAGCCAGTGCTCAGACATGTTCAACAAAACGTGGTGGGAAGCGTCAAAGAAGTATTTATTGCCTCCCTGCAGTGCCTGACATGGTGCAGCAGAAAGTGCAAGTCTCCTCAAACAAACAAACAAATAAAAGCAAACCTCTGTGTGTTTTGCTCCTTGGGGATGGGGAAATGGAACCGCAGGAATTGATCGTTCACTTTCTGGTGGGCTGGAAGCTTCATCTATCAGCAGGCAGAGGCTGTTACTGCTCCTGGCTTTGTGACAGGATGACAAAATGCTGGGTACCATTGACAGAAGGTGTGTGCGCGGTGAGGACAGAGCGACTCCATCCCCTCCACCCGCTTGGTAGGAGACTCAGGCTGGCCAAGCACCACGCACAGTGGCTTGAGATGCCTTCGCTGGGAATTTGCTTCTAACAGACACTGCTAAGTGTGGACTTTTCGGCACAGAGAAGTAATTGGTGAGATGCGGCTCCTCTGACCAGCATAGCCCACAGACTGCCCAGCTCCCGGCTCTGGGCACTGCTGCCAGAGGATTCCCCTCGTGCACCGACCCACCGAGCAGCACTGAGCTCCATCCTTCGCACAGCTCCGCAGAACAACGCGCGGGGAACCCCGATAGAGAGAAGGGCAGGTTTTTACCGTAATAAAACAGTGTTGTATTTCCTATATTGCCCTGGACTCGGGCGAGATCCTTTGGAAAGGAGGAAACAACTAATCAACGCGCCCCAACAAAACGTGCACATTTGGGTTTTGAAGGCACGCTGCACCGTGGTTCTCTCGAACCCGGCTGCAGAGCTGCCCGGGGCTGACGGTCTGGTTATCCTGAAGAAACAAGAGTTTCTTCTTGAAGAAACGAGACTTTCTTCCTCCCTCTGCCAGAAGGGACTTTTCAGGCCAACAAACCAAAGGCAGACTGTGCCTGCTAACGCAGAGTCACCATACGAAGCCAGGCAGACCAGCTCTCCAGCTGGTAGCTTTGGTTGCTGCCCTCCCGGGGGTCCCCCCCTGCAGCAGCAGCAGCACCCCCCGGGCTCTGCAGAAGCCCCCAGCCCCATCCCGGCTCCGTACCTGCCCTCAGCTCGGCCAGCCCAGCTCCGTACCCCGCCCGGCCCAGGTAGCAGGGGTAGCAGTTCCTCCAGAGGTAGGGGTAGTAGTGATCTCCAGCGCAGCCGGGGATGCTGCCCAAACAGCCCCAGCACCACAGCACCAGCCAGAGCCGGCCCATGACGGGACGCGGACAAAAAAACCACGGCCCCGCACAACGCCGAGTCCCGCGGCACGGTGGAGAAGAAAAGGTGCCGAGCTGCAGGAGACGGGGAAAAAAAACGGAGCGAAGCTCGGAGCGGAGGGAAGCCCGCGGAGCGCGGCCGGGGCGGGCGGAGGCGGGGGGGGAGCGGAGCGGACCCGCCCGCAGCAGGCTCGGCCCCCGGGCCTCGGCCCCGCCCGCGCAGGTAGAGCCGAGACCGGGACCCCCCTGAGCCCCCTGAATGCTCTGCATCCCCTGCACCCCCTCATCCCTGAATGCTCTGCATCCCCTGCACCCCCCGCATCCCTTGCACCCCCTGAATGCTCTGCATCCCCTGCACCCCCTGCATCCCCTGAATCCTCTACATCCCCCGCATCCCTGAATCCTCTGCATCCCCTGCACCCCCCGCATCCGCTGCACCCCCTGAATCCTCTCCATCCCCCGCATCACCTGCACCCCCTGAATCCTGTTCACCCCCCCGCATCCCCCGGCCAAGCTCCTGCCTGGTTTCTTTACATCAAACCCCTCATTTTCCCCCTGAATCAGGCGAGTCCCTGCTTCCATCGCACCTCCTTGGAGCAACTCACGAGGGGTGCAACAGCAACAACCTCCCCTGGGCTTTGTCCACAAGAATCCCAGCGTGGTGGGGTGGGAAGGGACCTCTGGAGATCATCTCATCCAACCCTCTGCTCCAGCAGGTCACCCAGAACAGGGGGCCCAGGATCGTGTCCAGGTGTGTTTGGAATCTCTCCAGAGAAGGAGACTCCACAACCTCTCTGGGTAGCCTGGGCCAGGCTCCCACACCCTCACACCAAACAACTTGCTCCTCCTGCTCCCATGGAACCTCCTGGGTTCCACT
>JAVSBS010028952.1:36774-73256 GCA_033124195.1 Coracias cyanogaster | reverse complement strand
TTGCCCATGTAGTCATAGAGGGAAAAATAATTTAAAACTCATGTATCTATGTAGAAAACTGGTTTTGTACTGACTTCTTTACTGCTGCTGGGATGCGTATGAATTAGTGTTGTACATTATCCTTTCTGGTGGTTCATTTCCTGAAATAAGCACTGCTTCAAGTTACCGTTTTCCATGGAGTTCCAAGCAATAAATGCAGGGACTTGTTTTCAGGACAGTGTAAAGTTCAAATGTGAGTTCGGGAGCTTGTGGGGTAATAGATCCTCTCCTGTCAGATTCAATATCAGAGTGTATAAAATATGTCCATTAATTCATCAGCTTTTGGAATTAGATATTTAAGGTACATTTTGCTGAAAAAATGCACTGAAATAGAAGTAACGCCGTTACTGAATACCGTGTAGCAACACGTAGATGTCTTTTGTAGAACAATAGAAGAACAAACAGGCAGCAATACAGATAAATCTTTTCACATATTGCTAGAGATGATCAAACAATTTATGGCAAAATCAAGCTTTGGGTTTGGTTTTTTTTTTTCAACTTTTAAATCCTTCATAATCCGGTCCTTGCTTCCATTTGCAACTTGTTAGTGTTTGCCAAATTGCTTCTGAACAATTTTGAGCCACTGAGTTGCTCATGAGGCCTCTGTTCTGTAACTAGCTGGTATTTGTTCATGATGTGCTTGACTGGCTGCTGAAGTCAGTCTGCACTCTTTTTCTTTTTGAGTGAATGGCTTAAGCTTTTTGAGTACAAAGGAATAATGGAGCAATGCACACTTAAACTGCATCATTTTATAATTTATATTAAAGTAATGAAATCTTTGGGTTTGGGACTGCTTTCGTAGGCAGTGATCCAGGCAATCCACAAAGGGAATAGCATGATTGGATTGATAGCAGTAGATAGATTTCATTGACTTTCCCTTCCCTTTTCCCTGGTTCTTTGCATTATTTACCTTGATGAAAATAAGTATTTGAGCTTCTGGTTCCGGTTCTTAGTGGGGTGTGAGGTGTTTGAGTGTGACGGTTGACCTTTCTGCTGGGTTCCTTGCATGGATTTGTGTTGATCACTGCCTTCCTGCTTGTACTGCTAAAGTAGCACTGTGTGATTCCCTCTGGCTGTAGGGCTGGTCTTCTCTGTGTGGACTTGTCTTGGAAGGAGTGGAGGTGGCCAGAAACAAACTGAATGAAGAGCGGAGTACAGTGCGCAGTTGGGATGCTTATGCTTGAGCTTGGTCCCTGGCCTTTGCAGACACTAGGTATAATCTCTGTGACTTGATATACAGCTAAAGAATTTATTCTTTCCTATTTTGGAGAATTATTACTGGGGGAAGGGATACTTTGGAGTTCATGTAGTAACAGATTTATTTTTTTTTTTTATGGGCAAAAGCAATCAGACAAACCAGAGAACATTATATATGGACTAAGGGTAGCCTTCAGGATACCCAATATTGTAGTGGTTCCCCAAAGTAGAGGTTGGTTATGGATAAAAGGGAAAAAAAGTGTAACTTCTAGGGTAGTGAAAACCTTGAGATGGCTCAAGGAGAAAGGATACGTAGGATCTCTTGGCCTGTAGGTCACCCCTATGTTGTCATGAGTAGCAGACTAATGTGTGTGAAGAACATGCTTATTTATATCTGTGGTTTTACCAGAGGGGGTTGTCAGCTTATACTTGATAAAGCTTGAAAATATTTCTGCATTTATGGCACTCTTGATTTGCTGAAAGGAACAACCAAGCAAAGAACTGATGACTGATTTTGGCCGCCTTGTGCAAAAATATTCTAAATGCCTGATTTCAGCAGATTTCCCTACCCCTGCAAGTGAAATTAACATCAGTACTGCAGACTTTTTGGGGTGAGGAACAAACTTTGCTTGGAAGTAAGAGTCAAGGAAGGAGGGAAATAATCATTTAATGGGACATAACTGTATCTGTATGTATTTTATTTTGCCTTTGTTTTGGTTTACGTCCCTTGCTTTTTTTATCGCTCTTCTTAAGAGGAACAATGCAGTGGTTCGTCACCAATATGCAGGGATACCTCACTTTGCATTTGTATGGTATGGTCTGTCCAAGTGGCTCAAAGGCCTTTTCCAGACTTCAAGGGCTGTGTCTTCTGCTGGTATACTAGTGTTGTGCTGACACCACCTGAAAATCTGATCCTATCTCAACTCCCTTTGTGTTTGCATATTTTAACTTGACATACAGTAATATTACAGATACAAAACTGCCCCCCCTATAAACACAACAGCAGTGTGATTTGCTCATAGATGACTTCTCTAACACCAGCTTTTAGAGCTGTGGAAGCACCGGTTTGTCTGTTCTATAGGAGTTCCTTCTTTCTATAGTTTTACAGATCTGAAATGAGCTGTTTCAACGAGTCCAGGTTAGCAACTGATGTGAATTATTTTGTACAACAGGCCTGCACTTACTGTTTATTGTCTGTCAGTCCCGGGGAGGTGGGGATATCTCTTGTGCATTTATGATGGTTTATCTTATACATCATAATTTTATGTCAGTAAAAGTTTCAATGCTGGATGTGCATTCAGACACAGAGAACTGCTCAGAAGTCCCTTCTGCGATTGTTTTCCTGTACCACAGCTAATTATACATTATTTGGGAAATGTGTGCTTCTAATAGTTATGCTGGGACAACTTTCTAATGTCAAAATGTCACACTGGACCAAGTGCTACAAAACCTGCTCTTCTCTTCAAGTAGCTGTATTGAACTTGTCACCTCTGCAAAGAATTGATATACTTTATATATATGTGTGTGTGTGTATGTGGCAAATTTTATATTTATGTGTTACATATAATTGCTATCAATCAAAGCATATTGACATGTGTTGAATCAAATCCTAACCTGAACTTTTTATTAGCTGAACTTCTGTCAGGTTTATGGGGCTTTTTGTTTGTTTTCACTCAGCCCGTGTTACTCTGAATAATCCACAGGTTCATTGGCTGCCCTACTTGAATGTTTGTCTCTTTGTGTACTAGTCTTTGGGATCTTCTGGAACCAATCTGATGTTCCAAGCTTTAAAAAGTAATAACAGAAGAACACTAGTAAGATACGTATTTTTCAGGTAGCTATCCTTATTATTTTTGCTTTCAAATTACCTGAACCTATTCACTAACAAACATTATTTAATGGTTTTTAATGATAAATATTCTTCACTCATAGTAGAAAAAAAAAAAAGAAATCTTCATTATTAATGGAAAATACTTCATCTATGTAGTTCATGTATGTAAGAACAAACTGTAGGGACATCATAGGCTGGTTGCCACAGGAGATAGCAAAATTGTCAGTAAAACTACAGAAATGATTTTGACTACTTCTTAGGAAGAAGTGTTGGTTTTATGGGCTCCTAATCATCTCCTCACAACCTCAAACTTTCCTTCATACCTTTTGCACCTAGCTTGCTCTCCTCATGCAGCATCATCCTTGTCTTTTGAAGAAAAACTTTTAGTACTATGGTTGTAGAGCTGTCTGCACTGATGCAGAATGATTTTGGGTCAAACTAGTCCTTTTGGTGATTGCTGATATGCAGTTTGGGAACTAGTTCATTTTGAACCCTCAAAAACATAATAAAGACTATCTCTCAAAACAGTGATTCCTCATGAAAGGTTCTTGTGCTTAACTGTTGTGTTAAAAATTATCTGTAATTTTCAGAAACATCTCATTACAAACTATGGGGGCTTCCCACAAACTGGTCATGTGTAATGCAGTTTTTATTTCTGCACGTTAAGCAAGTGTTCAAGGATTAAATCATCCTGCTCCCTGATGTGATTCGGTGGTCTAAACCAAACATGGACTAATATTCCCCCACCTGGGCTTTTACATTTCCCTGAAGTCTTATATAAGCCGTGTAATACAACGGGATGCTGTGTCACTTATTCCAAAGGTATCATCACCAGTGGAGACTTGCCAGGTGACTTCATCCTCCCACTCAGTTTTGCCTCTGTCTCATGGTTGTGTTTCGGGGAGGGAGCATACCAGCCCGTTGTCCTTGTGCACCTCGCTGAATTTTCTTTCCATGCTTCCTACTGTGGAGTCCTTGAGGATTACTTGCCCTTTTAGGAAAGCTGAAAGGCCTCCTTTCATAGCTACTTAATTCCTATAATGAAGATACTTTTTTTTCTCTAATCTTTCAGTCTTTCTTTTCTGTTCCCCTTAAGCAGGATTCCTTGGTATTTGCTTTGCTAAATACTGGATATTTCTAGCTGGGTAGAAATTTCTCCTGATTCTTTTTCCTTGTGGTCACAAATCTGTTTCTTGTATCTCCAGTTCTTGTACCATCTGTCCTTCCCCCTGCAGCATGTGTGGCTGTAATTTGGGTAACTTATTGTCCAAGAAGTCTTTGTTTTCTCAGATGCTGTGCATTAATGACGTTTGCGTTTTAGACTGTGTGTATTCTTCCTTTTAATGGACCAGGAGCATATTTGGACCACTGTCAGGCTGGAAAACCTGAGCACAGCCAAGGCACTCCTAGAAACTCTTCCCTGCTCATCTGCTGTTTTCTTACAGGAAATAGTGAGCCTCTCCTACCCAGGCTGTCCCCCAAATTGGTAGTTAACTGCAGCCCCTTCCCCAGAAACTTAAATAAGCTTGGTTTCAAAGATTCAGTGACATCATCTTGCAGAAGTGCTGGGTGAAGCATAAGTTCATTTCCCTCGGCACCACTTCTTAATGTGTTTTTGTTCATCAATGCGTACAACTAATGTGAAGAGGCAATTCAGTCTCAGCAGTCATTCTACTGAGGGTGAAATACTGATAGGTACTTCATTTAATAAAATAATAATGCTGTGCAGCTGTACACTGGCTCTCCCACAAGGATCTCTAGGTACCTGAAAAAGTATTAAATAATTAAGCCTGACAATACCCCTGTATTTCATTAGTTCCATTTCACAGGTGGATTAGCAGAGGTTAAGTGACTTGACCAAGGTCAGGATCAGACCTTATTCCTGTGAGGGAAGCCTGCTTGGGGGATAGTTTATATGTGGGTGGATCAGCTGGTCCCACGTCAGGTCTCCGTGACAACCTGGGGTCTGTGCACAGAGGCAGAGCCAAAGCCTGTGGCAGAACGGGGAGGGAACCGGGGAATCCTGGCTCTGTTTTCTTAATATGTTTCCAAATGTCCAGGCCTAGGATAATCCATACTAAATGCGGTGACAGGACTGACGGGTTTGATTTGCTGAAGCCACAGAAATATATAGCCTGGTGCCCAAGAGACCTGTAAGCATTTGTTTCGTATCCACTGACATCTCCTGTCCAGTCATCTCAGCAAGTCATATTTTCATAAAGTTATTTTGCACCATCTGTATTGAAAATGGCAACCTGGCCAATTACAATGTATTTCAAGTTTATTCTGTGTGAGAGTTTTAAAATGGAAAGAATCCAGCAGTGAGCCAGGGGGAGGAAATATTGTCTCTTTCCCAAGGAAAGTCAGGGTTTGATCCTGCAGGCAGCTGAAGCGTGCCAAATTAGTTGGGTGCTGAGTATTCAGCACCTTTTCAGAGATGCTCAGGACTTTGCAGAGTCAAAGCTCTGAGCTATAAGGTTAAGCATGAACATTAATGAAATGTTATCTCTCTACCAGATGGAACTAAGTGACAAGTACTCTGGCTGTCAAGCGCAGAAAATTGTGAATCTGTCGCACATCCCCTGACAACAGTGAGGCAATCTTCTTAAAACTGACTTATGCAATAAGTGTGGGGTATCTCACTCACATGGTCGAAAGCTGACCTTTGGTGGGAACTCTTTGCCCCTGTGTGTTGAGTTTTTAAATTTTTTTTTCTATGATACATCTAGCTATCTGATCAGCTGCCACCTTGCAAATAATCTGCTTAAGTGGATATATTTTCAGTGCTGAAATAGCTACAAGCTAAGGCTCAACTTGCATAAAAAATTACATGTATACTTGAAATCTTTACAACTGATAATTCCAGATAAGAGCAGATACTCCATTCTGATCAGCCTTCGGCTGAAAGGTGTAACCACTATAAGCCTTTTGCTGTCAATGAAACATTTTCCCCGTCTACCAGGATACAACAAAAACATTATGTTGCCATATCAGAGCATAGCAGAACTTTCCTGGAGCCTTAAGGGATTGCCTCATATTTTACAGACTTAACTAACTGCTGATAAATGAGCAACATCATATTTTTTTATATGTGCATACTCTACATGAATGATCATGTAGTATTATAATTTCATCCACAACCGAAATATCTTCTTTATAGAAGTGGAATGCAGAGCATAAGGGGAATGTATAGGAGAACACTTACATATTTGAGGTGGGAAGGGAGATTAAAAGTGGATTTAGGAAAACAAAACAAACTTTCAAAGTGATCTCAAAATCTGACTGCATCTTTTTTGTCTAACCTTGAAGCTGCAAGCTGATAGCAAATAAAATGAGGTCAGTCAGAGGAAACTGAAGTTCCTCTGGAAGTTTGGCTTCTTGTGGCTTTCAGAATAAATTTACCTTTGCCATATAACTGACCTGCTGCTTCAGTTCTCACCTGCTCTTGGAAAATGCCCTTGTCTGTTTTTTTAAAGAAGGGCTCATTTTGTCATAAAGTTTAGATGAATGGTTGGAGCGGATTTTTTTTATGTAAAATATTCATTATGAACAAACTGTGAACTTGTGAATATGCATGATCCCCCTTTAATCTGTTTTTGAGAAACATTTCCTTTCAAAAAAAAAAAAAAAAAAAAAAGAAAAAAAAGGCTAAAATGGGTTTGCTCAAACTGACCAACAGGACTTAAGTTTCAGTTGCCGAACAATCTGTGCGCAAGCTGCCTACAGGCATGATTATTTTTCACATAAAGAATTTGCTGAGCGACTTTGAAGAAAACCACAAACGTGACTGTGGACAACTTGAAATGGACTGAAACTTGCTCAGTAAGTTCTGTGTTTCACTCTAACAAGAAAACAGCCTCTAACTAGTGGATGTTACATGGTTAAGATAAGAGAAAGAAATCTGGAAAAAGAGCATTGAAAAACTTCAGGGTGTACCACAAAACTCCCACCATACCTTGGAAGTATGTTCATTTGTTTCCTTTTCTCTTAGAGCAGAAGGGGAGGAGGTCATTAGATTAATGCTTGGACAAGTGCTTTTAGGTAGTGGCAGAGATCAGTTACCTACTCGAGATACAGATGTTTCTTCATTAGGTGTCTGCTGGGATGTTTTCAGAGATTGCTACTGCTTAAAATAATGGCAGCCTGTGGGATTCCCCTGCTACCATCTGGGGTGTCCACAAAGTTGTATGAAATTGTGCTGTGGCCACTCTTGTTGTCCCCTCATCTGGGCAACACTTGCTATATATCCCTTTTTGGTGGCTAGTCCTCTGTCCTAGGGGTAGATCTCCTTAGAATGTTTGTGTGGGAAGTGGCTGTGAGGAAGGCGAAAAAACCCCAAATATTTTTATCTTATGAAACAAATCTAAGAGCGATAGAGGAGGCATGAGTCACAATCTTTGCACAACCAAGCTTAAGTTGATATATGTAATTCTTTATCATGCTACTCAGAAATGGAGTTGTGGCAGAAATATTGGGAAACTTGTCCCACGTTCAACTCACGAAGGTGTTTAGCCAAGGTTGTTCCAGGTGTGTATGATAGGGATGTCTTTCCAGGGACTTGGTTAAGATAAAGCAAGTGTGTTGGTGCTTTTTAGAAAGTTAAGCTTCTGTCTGAGGTGACCAAGCCTTGGAGATGTTGACCTTTTGTTGCGATCTGCCCCCTAGATGTCCAGGGATCGCGACACCTTTGAATTACTACAGTATCTTAATGTCCATGGGCCATAGATATATAGGAATGCTCTTTGAGAGAATAGTGGAGAGATTATTATAATCTTCTTCTGTAACTGATCTCCTCATGTTACTTAATTCTCCCCTAACGCATAAATTATTGTATGACAAGGGTATGGTGTTTCTCTAGATGCTGACCTGCTGGAAAAGATTTATCTCTTCTTTAGGTAGTTTCAGTTGAGGAAGCGAGTAAGAGTGAAATATTCTGCTTATGCAATTGCTCCTGGTAATAAAACCTATGGTTCAAATGTATGCATTTACATTAATGACAGAAGGTTGCATTTCAAGTAGTGGCAGCTTCCGCATTGGTCATAACTCACCACAGTCCCAGTTCAGCAAGTTTTAATTGGTGAGACTAGCTTTCTCACAGACAACTTTTGAACCATCTCATTAATTTCAGTAGATGTTTATGCTCTCAGGAGATACTGAGCTCTCAAGGAGGCACAACCCTGAACAGAGCAGTCTTCTGAATGTATAGCTTGCAGCTTAGGTAAGCACAGGGTAAGAGATAAGTGCTCTGATGTGATAGGACCAGAGGTATGTGAGAACAAAGTTTTTGTTTTCCTTTTCCACGGCAAATAAGTAATTAAAAAAGGCAATCATAGCAGCTGACAAAGTCTGTGACTATGAGCAGCCTAGGTTAAGTCAATTATGTGGGAAATCAGAATATTTCTTTTGACTTCTGAGTGCCAGGCCAGCCCCATCCCATTTCTGAAAGCTTTCTGGGATGAAGTCAGTCCTTCACAGCTGCGGAAAAAGATCACAGGAGCAGGTCTCCATCCTGCTTGCCAGATTCAGGGTGTGTTGCTTGTCCCCACTGCACCCATGTACTCTTGCCTTAAACATCTGTGTCATGCTCATGTAGAAGTGGGTGTCAGAGCTGAGGGAAGCAGGGATGTGCTGAAAAGCCATGCGTGTTTGTGAAGTAGATATTCAAGGGATAGAGATCTCAGTTTAAACAGGAGGGAGAAGAGAAGACACCCTGAGGATGCTGCAACTAGAGGAAGAGGTTATAGGAAAGGAAGTGTTTTACTTCCAGAGTTTGTTCTCTTCTCCAGAGCATGACCAGGAGCCTTCATTTGAAAGCTGTCCAAAAGCAGCAGCTGTCAAGGACTGGTGAAGATTCATGTTACTGGGTTTTTGAGATGGCTCCTGTTGCTTAGTTTTGAAATGCAGCCAGTGCTGGGGTAGGTCGTGCAGTTGCAACACGCACATCATTTTTGAGCAGAATATTGACTATGTGCTAGAGAAATCCAGGCAGAGTGGAAACTGGCTTGGGCATCCGCGCTTGCATCTCTGGGCTCATGAAAGTGAAAAATGAAATATTTGACTATCACAAACAGCTCCAACACAGTGATCTTCAAAAATGTGTTGCAGGAGCACTGCTTCACTGCGGGCTATGGAGAAAGGAGACAGCACTTCTGGAAGCACCCCATCCTTTCCTTCCTCTCCCAATTGCATATCGACCCAGTTTAACTCTCTCTGGCAGGGTCAGGAAGCACATAAGTTCAGAAAGGCTACCTGCCAACTTTCATTTTTCATAGTTTAGTCGTTCATGGTTTTCTGTGGAAGAAACGCCCTGTTTGGTTAGGAGGTAAACTTATTTTGGCAGGGAGGTAAATTCACAATTCTCACTGTCAAATTATGGCTAAAAAGAAAGAGAAACCATTTTTGCATTCCAAGAATTAAACTCGTTAATGTATGTAGCATTACATTTTAGCAAAGTAATCACAGCTGAGCATCCAAAATGTTGTCTTGAATGCTTGAAAAATTTACTGAAAGTAGAAACGGAAAGGGCTCTGCAATGTCCTTTATAAGAGAAGCTGCTGGTAATTCTCATACTGGGTTAGCAATTCAAGATGTTACATTTGTATTTATTTATTTATATGTAATAGATACATGCATATTTATGTGTGTATGAGTATAGGGGGGAAAAAAACAATCCCATGATGAAAATTTTCAGTAGTTTTTCTGTATTTCAAGCCATACTGGTGCCTCAAATTGAGTATTTATAATACCTATTATCTGAAGTTCAGGCTTCTGAGGGCACATGTGTATAAATACGCATAATGTGGTGATTTTATGATATTTCTGTATATTTTTTTATATTTATAATGTGTAGCTTTTCTCAAAAAAAAAAAGGGGGGGGGGAGGGAAGGGGGGTAGATGGGGCAGAATGCCTAGCTCCTGATTCCTACACTGGTTTTGGAATTTCTGTGTGACTCTGCACAAGTTCGTACATTGAAAAATGGTCTCAGATTTTGAGCCCCTTTACCTTCAGAAGCAAGGTGCTGAATATTGTATAGGTACTTTTCTGGCTTCAAATAGAAATGTGTAATAAGCAGTACACCTGAACTGGCAAACATGAAGTTTTATGGGAACTAATTTCCAAGGAAGTTTTCAGGTATCAAATTGTTGGGAGAACAATTGTTCTCACTGATACTCGGTATTTTTGGACCTGAGAGGATCTGCCTAAAAACTGCACCTAAGCAGTTGTTCAAGTAGAGATATGTGAGAGCTCCTTAGGTTTCTGTATGTATATATGTTTATACGTGTGTTAATTATTTATTAGGGAAGTTGAAATGGATGCTTCATTTTTGTTTAGTGTAATTAAGCCCCTAATATTAATATATAATCAAACATACTGCTTACGGGTTGACTCTTCTGATTCTCAGCCTCAGCCTGAAGATATTGTCTCTTTCTTTCCTCCTTTTTTCTCATTAGTAGCTTAGATAGGCATGAAAAATCTTTTGAGCTTAAATAAGAGATCTTTGTTATTGTTTTCTTGTGTAGTTCAAAAGCTGTTAATTTTTAAGACCTCAAACTTGGCACAGGGCCACTCTCAGCTGGCAAATACACCCTTGCTATTTTTGCTGTATGTGATTTTTTAGTTCATCTGGAAGCTGCTGCCAAACAACTTTAGTCTAATTCTCCTGCCCCTTGCCTCTTCCTATTGCTCTCCGAGTGCTCTCATGTGCTTCCACCCAGTTAATGAACCATCTGTAAAATGAAGCAGTAGCTCAGTCCTTGATGTCTCTCCCCAGGCCGTGATGGCGGCTGGTGGCTCACACAGCAATGACCGAGTCAGCTGGGTTGGAGGCACCGCACTTGCCTCTGACCCACCCTGAGCAATCCTTCCACGGCCAGCAAAATTTGGAGCCATGCTTACCAGGTGTAAGATGATCTACCGCTTCACCATTACCCTCTGACATCCGTCAGTACAGGCAATTGCATCATTACAACCACATCATTTTGTCTGGCATTCAATTTGCAGCTTGGGAGAAGATTCTTGTAGCTTCAGGTGTGTGAAAATAGGAGCTGGCATGGTTTGTGAGTGGCAGGTGGGAGTTGTTCAGTGGGAAGGTTAGATGAGATGGTAATTGGGAGAGAGTCTTTAGGCTAGTTAAGAGGCAGGAAAATTTCTGTGGATTTTCTTTTCTGGTTTAGAGCAGTTTAGGAAATGAAGGCAAATACCGTATCAAATTTGAAAGCCAAGGGTTGAACGAGCTATCCAGAGATAGAAACTAAAGACAACAGAGTCTGGTTTGGACAGTATGATTAAGCAGTTATTCTTTCAAAAAGTCCCCTTTTAAAGCAAAGAGATAGATATAGATATATAGATATGTATATTTTCATTAGATCTAGTATAATGCTATAAACTCTGCTGGAAATTTTTGAAATTAAACTCCTGCAGGAAATTTAAAAAGTATTATTTGTCCTTTCCCCTTGTCTATCCCCTTGTTTATCAGTAACAGAGGAAGTCTGTCTGTGAAAAGAATAGAAAATACTAAATTTTTGTTCCATCTGTGAAAGGAAACTATCTCTCTGAAACACTTCAAATGGCATATCCCTCTCTTGTATCATCACATGTATAGGTAGTGTTACAACAGTATTTTGAAAATACAGTCAAATAACGTAGTGTATCACAAAAGCATTGTTTTGGTTTCACCAGAAGGAGTTTGGTGAGCAATTGATTAATTGCTGCGTGTGAATTGCTAATGTATCCCTTTCCAGAACCGAGTATTATCTGTGCGTGGTCCACCCACGCTTCCTGGCATGCTTGGCAATGCTTGCAGTCAAAGGTGACTGGAGGGCTGAAGTCCCTTTGAGGTGGAAATACCGTGTAGGTGAGAGAGACAGTATCCAGGAAGGACAGAAAAAGAGCCATTGAGTGAGTAGGTACATTTAAAAAAAAAGAAAAAAAATATTGGAATGGGGGAGTTGGATGTTAATGTTATTTTTGATCCTTCGGAGCTGTAAAAGCCGTAGGCAGGCCAGAGACGTGTGGAAATAGAGACACTTTCATGGTACGTATGTTACATACTTCTCCCAAACGCAAAAGGGTGAGTTTGTACTGAACTGGTAGTAGGTTGAATTAAGCAGACAGCACTGGCAATGTAGCCATAACTTGCTGAGAGTGACAAAGCTGAAACTGGCAACTGCAAATGAAACACACCAAGGTTTTTGATACGGTTTTGTTTAAGATAACAAGTGAGACATCTGCAGAGACTGATGTGAATTGTCTAGATTCCCAGACACATTTTGCATCAGTTGAAGCTTGGGAGTGTGTCTGTCTGCACATGTGATCTTTGCTATGAGTGTCTGGCACAACGTGATCCTCAGAAGCCGTCTTCACTCCATCTGCACTAGGGTCTTTGCTGATGTCATTAATTAGGAGGATTTTTTTTTTCCCAGTTTTAACAGGAGGATATGGAAAGGATGGAGTTTAGTCTTGCTGTGTGTAAATCCTGAAGGCTGATTGCAAGTTCCTCAATCCCTTCCCTGCATCCAAGATGGAAGGTTATGAAAATGATGTGGGTTGCAGTATCGCTGAAGCTTGGTTGATACTTGTATCTCTAATCGTCTTCTCATTGGACCTGCGTTCAGTGGTTCCTTTGCTTCCCTAGCTCTTGGCAGAGGTGGTAATGAGCTGGTTGCAGCTCAGTGCTGAGCAGGTGATAACAATGAGGATTGTTCAGGAAGAATGGGTGGGGCCTTCTGCCTGCCTCAGCTTGTATAATATATGTCCTATACTATTATATGACCTAAAGGCTTTCTCTCAGTCTGGAGGAGAAGAATCAAGATGTTTGAAATCAGCTACTTGCTTTTAGCCAAGCATGTATTTGTGGATCTTTAGCTTTCTTGAACAGAAAATACAGATGCAGAGTAAAAATAAAGGGAAGCAGAGAAGTTCACAGAGGATCCATAACTATCTTATGTATTTTTTAAAAGATAATTTGTGTACATCTCATCTACTGGTGGCAAAACAAAATGTTGATGAAAAGCTACTGGAGAAAAAGTAATTAGGACTAGTGAAGAACTTGGAGATCCGAAAGTGGGCAGGGTGGGGGATAGATGGGAACAAGCAAACAAGGAGATGCAGAGTTGTTTTTCTGTTGGGATATTTCTGGCCTGAGTAAGTTTGAATGAATTTTCAATTTGGGCTGTTAAACTTGACAGAGTGGGCCACACATTCTACAGGACAGATTTATGAAGTTAGCTCATGCAGGTGGTTAGGCCTGTGTGCTGTTTGCTATACCTTGGTACAAATCCCTTTGCACCTGCTCAGTTGAAGGTCATGAAGTGATAAACACCACAACACTCCTGATCCCTGAAAAGCCTGAAGCTCTCTAGGAAAAATGCATAACAGCTACTACTATTTAAGGTATGCAGTATCTTTGCATTCAGCTTAATTGACCATTGATCTCCCTAACTGTAGATTGTATATAGTGTGCATGGTTTTGGTTGGTCTTTACCACCTTTAGAGTGCTACCAAGATCTAGATTTCTAATTTGTCTTTTGTTGTTCTTCATTCAGTCTGCCTTACAACTGTGTTGAAGCTTCCAGTATGAAAATTCAGGCAGATGCATTTAAAATGTATTAGGCTGGTGGACTGAGCTTTAGGATTAGTGATGCTTTTTCTGTGTGTGTGTAATTGCAAAGATGCTTTATTAATTTGCTGGTATTTATAGGGTTTCTCTTTTTGCTCTGTGTTGTGCTGTTGCGTGTTCTTTGAAACACACAATTATAATTTCTCTGGTCTTATTTTTTACAGTGAATCTCCTCTGTGTGGATCAGAGATATGTTTTCTTTTCACCGTTAAAAAGAACATATCTTTTCTACTCTAATGCACCATAGCTAACTGATAATACTTGTATGAAGCTTTAGTATTTGGAAGCATGTTATATATGTTAAAGCCTGCAAAATTCCAATCAAGTTAGTAAGTATCTTTTCCCACATTGTACAAATGAAGAAACAGAGTCAAAGTAGTTAAGCTACTTGCCAAACCACAGAGTGAGTTAAACAGAGATATGATTGGACTTTGTGGTTCCCAGTCCATGTTGAGACTGGTAAAGTATATTGAACCTCCGTGTTCTTTTTGCAGTGCAGTATCAAAAAACTCTTTGATTTCTTTGTGTAGAGTGAAAATGTCATTGACAGAAAGACCATTTGATTTTTCTCAGCCTCGATGAGCATGTGAATTTTTTTAGAACTGAATTTTTCATCAGAAAATTGTATGCTGACTTTTATACGTCACAAATGCCATATGGACTCCTAAATATGGAGAGAGAATAATTATGAGCCCCTTTGTACTGACTCACTTCTCTGACTTCTTTTTTTTTTTCTTTTTTATCTGTATTTTAAGGATTCAAAAGCTGATTGCTAGCATGCTGTATTGCTTCTGTTGTTAGGTAATCTTAGCTTTTTAGCTGAATACAGCCGTGCAGTGCGTTATGATTAATTACATGTACAACAGGTGTTGATCTTGTTGGACTCAGATTATGAAGTTCTCTGCTATCCAGGTGGTCTGTTTTAATATAAAAAGACCAGTAGCATAATGAGCAAGAAATTGAACTAACGAGCGGGGGGGAAAATACTTGAATGCATTAATCACCTTTAATAAGCTTAGCCAGCTCAGCACAGCTAATCAGCTGGGAAGTCCTTGCTTTGAAGCAGCATCAATTGTTGTATACCCAGTAGGGTAAATAAAAGATAAGCCAAGAACGGTGGGAAGGGTGTTTGTACATCTAAAAGCTTTCAAGATTTTCCAAATATAAGGCACCTGGTATGATGGTTTTAAAAATTATATTAGTCAAAATGAAGATGCAGTTACCTTTTGGTAATGAAGAGATATGTCATTCAGATATCTCCAGATGCACTAGCATGGCAGTAATTATCAAAAAGTGCTGGTTATTTGCAGTATAGTTTATTTTAATTTTCACACATGGACGGGAACAGTGGGCCTAACTTAAAGCCATCTAATAATCCCTGTTCATCAACCCTCAGCTGAGAAATTTGAGGCTAAGATATTACACTTACTTATAAAGATGTGCTGATAATTCCCCTTCCTATACAATATTTTCCATTTCATATACATCAGTTCTTTGTATTTCAAATTCTTTGATGGTGAATGGTCTGTTTAATACTTAGTTAATAGCCCTTTCAGCATAGCATGTAGTAATTATTTTTCTTTCCCTAGTACCATAGATATACTTTATTATCTTATCTGCTGGCTTTGCAACTCTTATCCACGTGGTAGCGATGACCACTTGTGCTGTTTATGCTGTAAACTATTGGACAATTGCAGTGTATGGAGACGTAACAAATGCATAGAACCTCCAATGATGGAATCCGCCTTTTTGTGAGAACTTCAGCAGTACTTGTGTTGCTAATTCTAGGAAAAACTGCTTCTGATTCTGGATTTTTCAGGTACCACTATGTATGTTTCAATGATATTGCAATCTCTATCATGCATATTCTCTCAGCAGCTTCTCCAGAGCTGGAAAGGAAGGACAGGCAGCTCTTTCAATACTTGTGGTACTCATTTCCTCAGGTTATTCATGTGACTTTTCCCCCACAACTGCTTACATGCTTTCTTTTTTCCTTCCTTCCCCACCTTGTGATTTTTCTTTGGCAGCTGAGACACATGGTGAGCTTGGAGGGTTTTTCCCTCTATTCTATTCTTTTGTTGATATTGGTAAGCAAATCAGATCTAACTTTTTTTTTTTAAGTTGAAAAATGTTTTCCTTGCTCTCCTATAACTCTCAAAACAGATGAACTGATCCTCTGCAGACTTTCCTGATTTATTTACCTTGGGGATGAAATTGAGCAAGCGAAGTTTCAACATTTTGACGTTAAGTGAGAAAGTAGGATTAAAGGGAAGTCCAGCCATACTGCACAGCCACCACCTGAGCTAGAAACCCTGGAGTGCAGATATCAAGACATTGCTGTCCATTCTGAAGGATTTTCTTAGAAGTAACATAGAATATTTTTAGATATAATACAAGGTGTCTAGTCTGATGCTTTAAGTCACAGTAAGTTGTCTACAAAGGTGACCGCAGCTCTGTAGAGGCACTTGGTTGCAGCAAGCAACTTGCACACTTACCTGATAACTTGGTTTAACTTTTCCGGTAAGGTGGGAATCTAACTATGACTATGATCACACCAAGGCAAAAGCAATTACTGTTATGTTTTCTTCCCACAACTTCCATTCTGTTACTAATGGTGGTCATATTGAACTTGAGGTATCTCTATATAAGCAAGTCAACACAGATGAAGCAGGACATTGATGCTGTAGCTGGGTGCCTGGGCATAACCCTTCTGTAACTAGCATGGTCTGATGCTGTTGTAATTAGGGGGCAGGTAACCTAAAATACTGGCAGCATGTGGGCATGTTTGGTAGAAGCTTTTTTTAACATAAAGATCCTTGGGTTTTTGCAGCTGCCTGGCATGCAATTTGGCAGGACCTATGTTAAACTGACTGAGGAGAAGGTGATCTCACCCTCATAGTATTTTCATGTTGATGTACCTCATTCTCCAGTAACATTGTGATCCAGTTGACGTTGTCACATATTCCTTAACGTGTTCAGACAAACATGCTCGGATTTGGCATGCCGGGCCAAGGTGTGCAGCCAGGATGCTGGAGGCCGAGGAAAGCTTCCGGAAGTTGGCTATTGACTGAAATGACCATGGTGTCATCCATTTAAAACGGAGTCCTCGCATGGCGGTCCTTACTTACTATTTAGTAGTTTCCACAGTGTTGTGGCACAGCCCCAAGCCTGCAGGAAGCCTTTGCTGTCTCATTCAGGGCTCTCAATCTCAGGACTTCACCCAGAGCGAGAGGTAAGCTGGGAGTAAAAGATGTGAGGGGCAGTCTCGTACTTGTGTTAATGTATCTATGCCAGTGGCCCAGCAAAGAATGACATGGATGTGGTGTCCAGAGATGTTGCCGCCTTCAGTCAGAATAATTGGACTGCATCCAAGCTGCTGATAAATGTTGAGTCTGAAAAAGACTGGTTCTTATTTTGGGATATTACCGTCTAAGTCCTTGATACATAATTATGATTCTTGAGGCTGGAGTACAGTCTTCTGCTTTGAGAGTGGGAAGGTAGGGGGAACAGCTGCTTTCTTCTCCATTGCTCCTGTCCCAAAGGCTACACTTAGAAACATTCTGGGTGCTTTCAGAAAGATAACCCACATGCTTGCTGTTGTTAGTAATACTGGGATCAAACATTTGTATTTCCCTAAAACAGGAAAACTTCTTATGTCATCATACAATGGATATGCCAGTCATTCAGGGGGCTGGAGCACCTCTGCTATGAAGACAGGCTGAGAGAATTGGGGTTGTTCAACTTGGAGAAGAGAAGGCTCCCGGGGGACCTTATAGTGACCTTCCAATACCTGAAAGGGGCCCATAGGAAGGCGGGAGAGGATCTGTTCACAAGGGTTTGTAGTGATAGGACAAGGGGTAATGATTTTAAGCTATAAATGGTAGATTTAGGTTGGACATTAGGAAAAAGTTCTTTAACATTAAGGGTGGTTTATCACTGGAACAAGTTGCCCAGGGAGGTGGTGGAGACCCCATCACTGGAGATATTCAAGCTCAGGCTTGATGGGGCTCTGAGCAACCTGACCTAGTTAGAGATGTCCCTGTTTATTGTAGGGGGTTGGACTAGATAGCCTTCAGACGTCCCTTCCAACTCAATACATTCTATGATTCTATATCAGCTGGACCTTGTGCTGAACCTCCCAGCAGACTGTAGCATCCTACATTTGCTTGTACCCTGTTCAGGTAATATGGAACAAAGGTGCTAATAAACAACACACAGACAAAACTTCTTTTAGAAATTTCAGGCCAAATGCAAGGTCCAACCCTTATGAAGCGTCTTTGCTCCAAGACTTGATTCTGATTAGGTTAACACAGAACAAGTTATCCATCCAGCACCTTCCCAGAAGACATCAGATGCTGCAGTATATTAATAACTTGTTAGTTGGTTGTAAAATAAGACAAGAAATTGGTAGAATTAGTTTTAACAGCCAAATAGTACTACTGCAGTTTCTCAAAAATAATTTCCCATATCATTCAGGGAATTTGTTCAGTGACGCAATGAAACTAAGGTTTGGTTGTTCCAAATGCCAGTTACTGGAGGTGGAGAAAGAGGTGGATGGGATGAGGTAACCCCTATCACCCCTACCCTCAGAAGTCTTAGGAGCAAAAATGATCTGCCATTATGGATATAAATTTACCTTGTATTTCCCTGAACAATGCTATAATAATGAGTGTCATACATTAAGGAAGTTGACCTTAAGCTACCTCCTTCACAGATTACTTTTGCTTTCTGCAAGCTTACAGTGCTTGTGAGCATATGTGCATGCTGTCAAAGCATAATTTCAAGAGAGAATATAAGGTTCTAATGATAATTTGGGTCTTGGCTGCACTCAGAGTATTTCAGTAGTGAATCCTCTTCACAGCTGATTTTCATTAGATTTTTTAAATGTACTTTTAGACAGCTAAATTGTCATCTTTATTCTACGGAGTAGTTTCTCATTTTGCAATGTGTAATAAATCCATTTTTTCCACACGTCCTGCCAAACCTGAAAGTCTTGCAGCTCAGTCAACATAAAGATGAACAAAACAGATTGCTGAAAATTTTCTTGAGCCTCTATGCTGCTTTCAGAATTGCCAGAGGTCAAGCTGACCGTGTCCTTGCAAAGGAAGTTAAATAGCAAAATTTTCTTTAGCCATACAAATAGAAGAGAACAAGGAATGAGGAAGTGAGGTTGATCAGCAGTGATGCAATCAAGAAGTTTTTAGTCTTCCAATAAGTAAGTTGACACTTTGCCTCTAGCTTTTAAATAAATATGATAATCTCAAGTGTGAAGGTAAAACCAAGACTTCTAATGAGAATGAGTATGTAGAGTGAGAATTTACACATCTGAGGTGGAAATATGACTGAAGAACTTCATGTGCTCAAGGTGCAAGTAGCAGACAGTCTGCATTAAAAAAAAAAATTAAAAATGAAAAAAATCTGGCAGTGCGCAGTGGACTTCCACCAGTGATGATTTTTAATGCATTTGTCAAGCTGATGTTGTGACTGTGGAATAGCAAACACATTATCCAAAGACATACAGAAATGTGGAAAAATTATCTGGGCAACTACAAACTTGTTGATCTGGACTGAGAAGTATGTAACTCTTTGGAAAAAATTACAAGGGAAAGTATTAGACAAGATAGTAAGTAGAGAATATGATAGAAACGTAGTGTAGTTCTAACAGAAGATGATCATGCCAGACTAATCTTATAGTGTTCTTTGATGTGATAACTGATCTTACAGGCAAGCCAATTGTGCTAGATTTAATATATTTGTTTTTCAGTGAAGCATTTAGTGCAGTGCTACATAGGAAAGTATTAGTTGAGGAGAAGGTAGGGTTTGGTGTTGTAAACCAGGTATTGTGAAACTAGTGAACGGAAGAAAACATCGTTGTTGGTGTTAGGGGGATGAATAGTAGACAAATCCAAGGATGGAGACGGGGGCAGCTAGTGTGCCAATGAGGTATGTTGCTGTCAACAACATTGGAAGCATAGATGTCTGGGACAGCCTAGATACTGAATGACCAGGAATTCAATGTTGTGCGGCACAAAGGGTGAGGTCATGACTTTGGGAACACCAGCATCAATTCTTGTTGTAAACTGTGAGTTTATCAACCAGAAACTGAGTAAAAGAAGTAGTAATAGCTGTACCGTCAGGGTGTACAACAACTACTGCAGGGCACAGCAGTTGAACAGAGGATCATTGTGAGCTACCTTGTGATCTGACCACGAAAAGGCAAATAGAGTGCAAGCAATTATTTACAGTAGATGCATGAGTTCTTAATGCTTGTAAATTAAGCTTTGTATACACAAAATAAGATGTAACTTTTAGTCACTTATATTCAACAGAGAGCGGTTTACTGGAGCAGCTTCAAAGAAAGGTTAGCATAGAGGACTGGGAGAATGGAGGGTCTATTTCATGAGTGAAGCTGAAAAAAGTTTGGCTCTTTTAGTAAAATGAAGGCAAAGAAGGGGCATAATTTCTGTCTATAAACAAATCATGTGGGTAAATAATAAAGGTGGGAAAAAAGTTAATCCAAAACCAGTGTTGGTAGCAAAGCAAAACATTAAGTTGGTCACAAATATGGTTAAGATGGAAATCAAAGTTTTCTAATTGTCAACAAAACTGAAGTACTGAAAAACTTTTATGAAAGGACAACAAAGCCAGCAAACTTTAAAGATGCAGTAAAACATGTCTGTGAGCAAGATTATATGTCATAGTTCTTCTGTTCTGAAGAGCTGTATTGGGTATTCCTGGTGTTCTTATGCCCAAAGCTTGTGTTACAGTTCTAACATGAAACTAGTCTGCAGCCTGCTCTTATGTGTAGCCCCAGCACACTCTAAGGGAACTGATAGTTGCAGTTATGACTGTAGAAACATCCTTTACCAATGTTTTATTACTATAAAGTACAGCAGAATGTCCATTGACTGGATTAATGGTATAAGTTGCATAAACTAGTTGTCTACAACAGAAACCCCCAAAATTGTCTGTGTTTTGAAAGTGCATAAAATGAAGCAGGAATCTGTGAAGGCAGGCTAAGATTTAGGTACATTTAAATTAAGCCTCAGAAAACCTTTTTTGAAAACACAAGACCAAGTTGTAGGCTGATACGTATTAGCAGACTGAAATCCATGATGGGTTTACATCAATTCCCTTGTTTTAAGTTTGTTGGTATGGCAACCTGTGGCTGAAATAGTCCAAAAGGAGTTTTGTTTGCACATAGCAATTTTGTCTCCATATCTAGTGATGCTTGCTGCTAACTTTCACTGTGTCAACAAATTCAAGGGATTTGTGGTTGCTTTTTTTGTTTGTTTCAAAATCTTCGGCCCTCAAGGTGTAACACTTTTACAAGGGGATCTTATTTTCAAGAACTTAAAACATCTGCTTTGTGCTTAATCATAGCTTCTCTGTTGGGTTCACAAGTTGAATTTCACTTTTTATATTGCACCGAGTGTGGTCTATGGGCTGTTTAGGAGCGGCTCCACAGAAAATATGCTGTCCTAAAACACCAGTATCATTTAGAAGACTCACCTTAAAATTTAGAGCCTGTAATCTCCGATGTGGCCTCTGAAATAGGTTTTATTACATTGATCCAGCCACACTGGCTTCCCATTACTCCCAACTGGACATGATTTGGAGGCTTGGGGTGGGACCTGCAGATCTACATTATGCAAATGCAGTTCCCCAATTCCAGCAGTAGCAGCCACATTAATTCCCAGTGTGGCTGTTGGGGCTCAGCCGGGCTGAGCCCTGCCTCCCTGGCGTCATTGCTTTTTTTTCCATCCCCAAATAGGTGATGAGTAATTACTTGATTTATTATTCAGCCCATAGTGGTTCTGTTACAAAGTAAACAATTTTTGTTGGCTGTGTCCTAATGCAAAGACCGTTTCACAACCACCTCTTATTTTAGGTTTTAATTGCTTTGCTCTGCTGTCAACTGATGGCCCCCTCCCCCATGCCTCAAGCCCTCCTCCCATCTCCCCCCCCTTCAAGGTATGGGTTTTTTCCTGTTCCCACACTGCTAATGTGATGAGCAACAGTTGCAGTATCATGGGGCCCTCTCTGAAGAAGTAAAAAAAAAAAAAAGAAATCCCAAACAACACCTTGTTTGCTTTTAGAGCTCTCCCGCCTTTTCAGTAGGGACCGTGTTAATCCTTGCACTATGAAGGGAAACTCCTATGTAAATCAAACCAGTGCTCCACGCTCTCCTCCTTCCCCTCTTTAGCTCCTGTGTATTAAGTGATGGTTCTCCTCCCTTAGAAAAGACAAATGATGGTGGTTTTACTCTTGGATTTCAGCATATTCTCTTTTATGGCCCTGGATTCTGCGGTTGAATATTCCTTCTTTCTGTTGACACGTTCTGGTTGACAGCCTCCTCAAATCTATTAAAAATAAATAAAATTATGCTTTGGTGTTAAATTGAGCATATGACGTTTTTTCTATTCCCTCATATTATGCTGTACATGCTTGTGTATTTATTTTCCACAAAGATGCTCAGAATAAACTAAGGTGTTTCTCGATCTGAAGATGCAAAAACTAGTGTAACTCAATCCAGAGCAGGTTGCAAGATTTTTTCCCCACCTTAATGCTGTTTCTTTTTTTGCACTGCATAGCCTTTTCTGGTTTACCCTGCACTCCAAGGCTAGATTTTGATGTCAATGATTAGTATTTCTAATCGGTTGAACAAGGACAATGTCCCTTCTGCTGCACAGAGGACACAAAGGCCCAGGCACTGATTCTGATCCCCCTTGCAGCATT
This sequence comes from Coracias cyanogaster, assembly GCA_033124195.1. Classification (NCBI taxonomy): domain Eukaryota; kingdom Metazoa; phylum Chordata; class Aves; order Coraciiformes; family Coraciidae; genus Coracias; species Coracias cyanogaster. Next base: position 50,831 of record JAVSBS010028952.1, on the reverse strand, counting down.
TTGGCTCTGCTGCGCCCTTTAGCCCATGGCTGTAAATCAGGGGAAATGCTACCCATGGCCTCAGTGCACGCGGTAAGAGATTAGAGCTGCAACTGTAGGGGAGCTCAGGTTCCCCAAGGTGGGCAAAGCAGAGTGTGGTGCAGGATGAAGCCCACACATGCCTTTACCATGGGCTCTGGTCTTTGGTGTGGATGGGGCTCCTGGTGGTCTGCCTTTGGTGTTGGCTCAGCAGCTCCTGATTTGCTGCTCTGGGGGAAATGACTCTGGGTTTCCACCTGTAAAGCAGATTCCAGGGCTTTGTTCAGCCCCGACAAGGCAAATTTTGCTGCTGGCAGCCAATGCCTGCTCAGCTCCTGGCAGCATCAGAGGGGCAGAGGCTGAGGGCCCAGTCCAACATTTTTTTTATTTTAATGGGAGTTTGCAGTTCTTCTGTGTCCACAGGATGGATCTTGGTCATACAGGTTCAGGCTTCACTTCTTTTATTTTTCCTGAAACAGTTAGTAAGTTAATTTACATGAGATGTGCACCCTGGCAAATGCCATCTCCTAGCTATTGTTTCAGCTAAGCAGCTGTCATTTGCGTAACATTATGCATCCTTCATTGTACCATGCTAATTTTTTGAGGGGCAATTTTTCTACAATGAGCACTGTGGCTTCTAACAGAAACCTCTTTATGGCATTGGCCCCGGGGAGCTGCAAGCCCTGCCAAAGCAAACAAAGGCTTATTGCTCCAACTGGGCATGTCTGTGCCTTTAATACAGCGTGAAGTTCACAGAACACTGCATCCAATCTGCACATAGTTAACACCTGGTCCAATGCCTTCTGGCAATTAATCAAGATATCAATCAGTGATGACAAAAATTAATAAATAACCCATGCTTGCATATTGCACATTCTCAGAATGGAAGAATTTGCATTGACACTTACAGCCCATTTACATTTTTTTGACTCCATTTTCAGTGTATGATACAGTACAATGTAATAATTATTGATGTGTATAAATAAAAAACTTGTACCTTGAGCACTTACGAAGTGAGTACAAAAAGCCACATTAGTCTACCTAGGTAAAAAAAAAAAAGCTTTGACCTCATTGAACTACAGCCCCAAACTTCGATGTAGGGCCATGAAACTCCTCTGCTGCTAGCAAATATATCCATGGGGTTAGTCTAACTTTGTCTTCTTTCAAAAGCAGTGAAGTGGTTTGGGGTTGAACATGGCTTATTCTTATCTTGCTGATTAATGGGAATGTTTTCCTGTACCTTAAGCCAAATTCCACTGTTACACCTTTGTTAACTCTGAACAAGTACCCAAACTTCTTCCCTTTTGAAGTAACTTGGAAGTTAGCCACAACTTCAAAGGAAGGAAGATCTACTTCTCTCTTCATTTTGAATCCTTAAAAGTACTCTGGACCATGTTTTATTTATCAAAACAGAGGTGGCACTTTGCAAATATAGGTGCATAACCATTTGTACTGGCCATGTGAAGGTATTATCAAAGGAGTGGCTTCTCTTCCCTGAAAGCAGAAATTGGTCAGATATTAATAAAGGTATAAATTGTATAAATGCTGGTACTTGTTATCTGGTGATGTAAAAAAATATTCCTGGCAATGAATAAAGTGAGTATTTTTTGTTATCCCAGAGAGTCCTTACTGCAATGGTCAGAGATGGTAAATATAGATCACCATCACAAATGGTGGTTCTTTCTTGCAACCCAAGAGAGGCCGTGGCTGTACAGACCTGGGGTTCAACATTTGCTGCTGCTTTTAGGTCAGGGTTGAAGCTCATTATTGGCGCAGGGGTGGGAAGTTTCTTGTGCTTTCACAGCATGTTTCCATCCTACCCGCTCTCTCAAGGAGCAGCGCTCTCCTGGGGTAATTAAACCTGCTGATGAATGTCATGGCTTCGAAAGAAAGGGTCATGTGTGGCCAGCTAGAGCCAGGAGCGGGCAAAGGAGGAGCTGTACCCTGTACTGACCTCCTGCGCTGCCTTGCTTTCTTGAGCAATATTCTGGCAATTATACCAGACTGGGAAGTGGCTTTCCAATGTGGGTAAATATAGTCTTGGAAATAGTAGTTTTGGTAGTCCCAGCTGAAGTGTGGAAATCGTGCCAGGACCTGTTAGAACTGAGTAAATGTAGTAGTTTCGCAATGATCTGGCAGATGAAACAAGAACATAATTCTGCCACCTGAACCCAAACTCTGGTATCTCCAAAAGGTAACTTCTGAGATACTTCTGGTTTGGCTCCTGAATTATTTGGAGTGTAACAGTTCCTATGAACTTCATGATTTAAATACTTTCCAGAACAAGTAGACAAGAACATTTAAACTAGCTTAGTAGAAAGGCATTTAACATAAAGAGAGTAATAAAAATACATCACCTGTCACATGTGATCTTTATATGACCTTAGCCACAGAACAATAAATATTACATAACCACACTAAAAGCAGTTTTTAACATCATATATTTATATTTAATAAGTCGTGATTTTCTTTCCTTCAAGATGCAATTTTGATGAGACACTTTAAGTGTGATCTAAAGGCAAAAACTTTGACTGGTTATGTAATGCTTCTAGCGAGGCATCATTTAAAGTCTTTGAATGAAAACATATGCACTTTGTTTTACTGTGTTTCTTACCAATAGTGCTCTAATAGAGCACTAACTGTACAGTTGGTTTTTTATATATACAATTTCCTGTTTTCTACCTTTTTTTGTGTGTGTTTCACTGTTGGGCAACTCTTCACTTAGATGCACAAAATTAAGCTTGCTGAATCCTGCCTAGAACAAGTGATCAATTGCTATCCCCAATTACCAGTTTAAATGTTAGATTGGAACTTGCAGCCTATAAAAGAGAAATTATTGCAAGCTAGTTAGACTTTAATTGTTTCTTTTAAGTTGACTATGTGAGATTCAGGTAAAAAGACAACAAAGGAAATAAAAGTATCCAGCTCTGAATTGGCTTTTAATTACATTAGAAAACCAAATATTACAACTGTAATTATTTTTTATTGGAGGAAGGCTCTAATTTTTTTTTCATGTGCTATCCTGTCTTACTATGGTTTTTGGGGACAGTACCTATTATGAACAGATTTGTATAAAGGAAAAGCTGGCAATACTTTCTGTACAAATAAAGGTAATTTAAATGTTAAAGATCTGAAAAAAGAAATCACATTTTTCTTTTTGACTAATGTTTCCTTCAGATTATCCAGAATTTTATAATGACCTTTTTTTATACTCATATTGTCTGTCCTTAAATGATGCCCATAAATATGTAATATATAAAGAGTTCATTAATTCAACTTGAGAGAAGACCAGGTTTGCCCCTTCTTCCCCCAACAAGTTATAACTATTCTGCACAATCTGCCTTTAGGCACTAGTCAGCTGAAATGGAAAAAATATTTAATAACCAGAGCTCAATAGCCTGCAGATCTCTGATGTCTGAGATGACTTCAATTCTTGTGTTGAGCTACACTTAACCTAAGAAATATGATTTAATTCCACTTCAAAAGTATACTGAAATCTTTGATATATGGTCTGTGGTCTATTAAGCTTGATCTGAGCCTGACCTTTTAAAGGAAGAAAAGCTTTGTTTCTTTTAAAATACACAACTAAACAAAACACAGATATCTCTATGTGAAATCCTGTAGTTGCAGCTTCAACTAAGAAAAGCATTTAAATATGTGTTTTACCTAAATGCTTCAGTTGGCTCATTGACTTCACAGTCTAGATATTGCTTTCTTGTCTATTGGGAAACATTTGACCTCAGACTTGCTCCTTGCATTAGAGTTCTCTGACTTTGGAGGATCGGTTACCTGAACAAAGTCATCTGAACTACACTTGCTAGAGGGGGTCAAAGATAATAAACCTGGATGTGGCTGAATTAAACCGTTAGCTGTTTAATGCACTCGAGTGCAAAGAAAGGAGCAGTAGCTATGCCAGAGGATGTAAGCATCCTAGAAAAACTAATGGGGAGAAAACATATTTGATCTATAGGCTAGTAAGGCATTGGCTGTGCATTCAGTAAGGGATGTTTTGTAATATACTAAAGGTCTCTTTATTTGTCTTTAAAAGAATATGGCCCTGAAGGATGGGAAGAGGTATTTATCACATCTCTGAATTCAGTTTTCTACTTTAGAGGTAACCACATCTCTACTTATCACACTTCAAAAACACAAAAAGAGGTCAGTCCTGTCCTTTCCTCATACCTTGTACTGATGGACTATCACACCTGGTAGATAGAGACCTTACTTCAACTTTCAGCTTACATTAATTCATGACAAGCGCACACCCAGTTGTCATGTGCCAGCCTTTTCATTTGACTAAATAACACTTCTTCCTCTGTGGTGCTTATCTCTGTGATCCATCTGTAAAAAGCAATTGTAACCTAAAAAGCCATTGTTCTGGTAGGCTTACCTCACCATACTGTTTCAATGTCCTGCATGGCCATACGTGTGGTTGCTCTTTAAAGCTTTTCCAATAATCTGAGACTGAGATACAGTGAAAGAAAACATGGTTATCTAGGCCTACTTTGCTGCTTATCTCCTTGATCCTGAATGGCTGTAAGGTGAAGGGACTCGTCTGGTTAGAACAACTATTTTGTGGTATGAAGGTCACCACAGGGATTGTAATTACAAAGGAATGGGAGATTTGATCATCAACTGTGTAGTTACAGTGGGGTAGGGATGACCTAAAACTGCTTGGTGATTCTTATTTGGGTAAAAAGTAATTGATAAGAGCTGAGAAGAAACCTTTTTTCATGGTGTATGTTGGCATTGGTGTTGGAGTTAGTTGGGGGGAGTTAACTTCAACAGAAGGCCTCTCTGATAGTTTTCTCTGGATGCTCTCCAGTGTTATGTGGTGCAGGAGAGGAAGGTAATCTCAGGTTCTCCAAAGTGTGGCTAAGTAGTTCTATTAGAGCAGAGAGGGTTCAGCTTGGTTAGGCCTTTGTAGACATCTTGAGGAAGGGAAGATAGCGCAAGAAAGATGGGTGATACATCAATCAAAATGGAACTATACTTCAAGGCATAGAGAAAAAAGTACTTCAGAGTAATGATCTAGAGAAATCAGTGGGAAATGAGGAACTCACAAATTGGAGACGTCTGCTAAAGATGCTGGTAAAGCAAAAAATTACAATAGAGGGTGGGATACAAATTGTAATTGAATTAAAGGGGAGGAAGGGATGTGGCAATACATTATGTAAAGTCAACAGCATGTGACGTTAAGTGAAAACCAGGCATGGCAACAGAGGTTGGAAAGCAAAGCTGGGCTTGATGATCTTCAATAAGGTTTACTAAGATGCAAGGTTTTGACAGAGAAAGAAACTCCGTGGATTGTGTATGGAAAAAATCATAACCTGGACCTTTGCATACAAACTTGCTTTCTTATTTATTTGGCACCTACTAGGTCAAGAAAGGCTACAAATCCAACATAGCTGGTCCAACACACTTAAATGATAGGATATTTTTTCTGCTGCCATGGAGAGCACTTAAAGCTGCAAGAGGATCTAGTTTAGGGAAGAGCTTTCTTGACATAATAGATGTTGGGTTTTTTTTTTAAACAGCACATTTTATTGCACCTAAGTTGTTGTTCACTCAATCTTATGGGAAATGCTGAAGTTTAGTCATAAAGTGACAATAACTAAACAAGAAGTAACAGAACTCTTTTGAATGTTGAAAGTTAACTCTATCCCAGCCAAAACCAGCACACATGTATGAAGGCAAAATAGGGAGAGTGACGTAGTGATGCAAAAATGGAGGAAGACTTTATCAGTTAAGTGGAGCAGTTAAGGTAAAAATTCTACCTTACAAGTACAGGGAATAAAATTCTTTCAGGTTTTGTGAAAAATGCTTTAAAGCATGTTTCAAAAGACAGGTGTATTATTTCTTGTCTCCAAGGTCAGTTAGGAGAGAGAAAGCAAAGAATTGGGTTTGAGGTCTCATTTCGTCATGGCTAGGCAGTAGAAGAAAGGTGCCTCAAATTTGATTTAGCTCCTGTGTTACTTAACATGCTAGTGGTCTGCAACATCTGTTGGGAAAGAGGGAGGTAGCAGCATTTCCCAGCTGACACAGATGTGGTGAGTATTTACTTTAATTCATGTGGTGAGGTGGGGAGAGTGGGCAGCAATGTTTGCACATAGATTGCTCTGCAGTTTTTCTGCTTTGCACCTAAATCTTACACAGAATTTTCTGCAGAACAAAATTGAGTTTTCTTCCTACCATGGTGAAACATTATACTTACTTAAGGAAGCCTTTTATCAATTTGTTTTGGTGCTGAATAAGCTATATTTATTGCCTAGAATTCTAGTTTTCTTAAGCTAGAAAAGCTTAAAATATTTTTATGTTCTACTGGACTGGGAAGTCCCAAGTAAGTTAAAAATGTATATGAAATCCAAATTGTACAGGGACTTATTCTTCCACCAGTAAATTTGAGGCAAAATTTCCTTCAGTCATAAAGAGCAACAGGTTAAAGACCTTTTATTAGTCACCTTTTAACTCAATTGATGTGGTTAGAAATTGCATGAATGCTTTTTCTTCTTCTTTCAGACAAGTAACAAAAGCTGTATTAGGCTGCAGTGATGAAATCTGAATCATTTCCTCCTCAGACTAAACTTGCTAAACTGGTACAATCTGGAGAATGATGTAATAAGGAAAAAACCTGTTGTTTGTCTCTTGATACCACTCTTGAAAAAAATCATTGCTACGTAATACAAATATAGTCATCACCTTTTATATCCTTTCACCATTGCTGATATTGGAACCCTTCCAAATAAGTAGCATTTCAAAATTGGCTATAGCCCTCTTCATAGTTTTAGCTACTTAATTATAGGTTAACACTGGCTTCTTTTATTTTTTTGTTTTTCTCTTTCCTGGTTTTAGTTAAAGCACTAGCTTAAAACATTGTTTCAACAAGCTATATAACAATACTTTCATTAATTGCTGTCATAGAAATATCTATCTTTAATCTCATTTTCAGATTGACTTAGAGCTCCATAGGATCTTGGCTAGACTTCCTTTAGTCACGTATCGCTACACTTTCGATGCTAAAATAAGAAACAGAGGAACTTGAATTATTCATGGGAGACTCCATTTAGGACTTGTAGCTAAAACACACAGGAGTGTAAAAGTTCAGAGGTGGCGTTTTTTGGTGGTTGGGGTTTTTTGTTTGTTTTTCTTTTTTCTTTTTTTTTCTTTCTTTCTTTTTTTTTTTTTTTAATAAAATACAGAACTAATTGAACCAGCCAGGTAACCTGTGGTAAGCTATAAATTGTAGATGTCTTTGACAAAGATGATAGAGATGAGCCAATGTTGTATAAACTGAACACTCAAGTTCCCTAATTGCCTGGCACACATACTTTCCCAGAAATGTAATCAGCTTAAGGAATGCATTCTTTATTTCTCTTTGGAAATTCTACCATGGTTGCCAAACTTATTTATTAGAAAATCGAGAGAGCTTGGGGCAATATAAGTTCTATTATTTTAAAATATGAACCCCAAATGAAAATCTTCCATAAGTCTTAGACAATGACAATTTACCTTTATTATGTGAGTTTGTTATGTAATGCCAGACTTACACAGGCATTGTGTTGCAGAAGTGATGAATTGCTGCAGAAGAGGAAAGGTAGTCTTCTGCGTTTAGAGCCCAGCAGCAGGGGTCAGGAGATGCTAGTTCTGTTTCTTATCCTGCCTCAGATTTGATATATCACCATGGGAAAGTTTTTGAAAAAGACACTGGCCTTGATCCTGGAATAGGTGCTTTATGGGTAATCCTCTGAACAAACACTGCTTCTGTGCCTTTCTGACTCTAACAGAGGCTCCTATTCAAATTGAGCTCATTGGATGAGCAGGGCGATGGTGAAGATACCCTCTTTGCACAGATGGAGAAAAAACCATAATACTTCCTTATGTAGCAGGGGAATTCATTTTAGAGTGTTCTGAGCTCTCTAATGGGAGAGGCTTGTAAAGTGACAATAATAGATTTTAACTGAATAGCAATCTCTGGTGTCGGAAATGTGAATAGACCTTATCAAGGTGCATAAAATACTGTGTAGGGGTTTCTTAAGCAAAATCTTCATAGGGAAAAATTTCTCAGGTATAATGAATTGTAGGTAACTAGAATCTTGTACAGTGCCAGGATGCTACAGAACAGAAATGGGTGAGCAATTACAACAGATAAAATAATGGGAATAGAGAGACTATTGTGGGTTTTGATAGAATGTCAACCTTGGCTACAATGGAGAAACAGCAGCTTGTTACTTAATGACAACAGACTGGAATAATTTTTTTGGGTGAATCCAGGACAGAATTTGGCATCAGTGTGATTCTTATTTTTTCTTTCTTATTGAATGCTTTGTGTGTAACAAAGATAAAGGGAGTTTTAACTGAAGAAGAATTAAATTTTAGTCTCACAAATCTGTTTGAGCTTATGATCAAGTCATTTGAAGAGACATAGAACTGGAATGTAAGAATTTACTGTAAAGCATACTTAGCGTGCTGTGCTACAAGAGTATTATCTGAAGGTGCTTTACTTCCTGAAAACCTGATTCATTTTAGCAATGGGTTCATGCAGGAGATATTTTGTGTATACGAGGATCATATGGTGGAATATTCAGCTAAATCCATGTAATTCCATCACACAGTATGAAATAATTTTTCTCATTCAGTCATGAATATCAGATATGCAAAGTTCTTTTCAGGAAAGGGTGGGTGATCAGCCAATCTGACCTTCTGTATGACACAAACCATTGGTTGTGACCATAATAGTTATACTCATCATTAGTCTAGTCTATTACTAGAATGAGTTGAGGAGCTGTGGTTATGTTGGAGCACATCTTTCAGAGAAACATCAACCACTGCAGCTATAAGTTGTTCCAGAGGTTTAAAACTGGCACTGCTTTCCTAAAGTTTTCTGAAACTCACAGGGCTGAGCAGCAAGCATTTGTGAGATGAGGAGGCTTTCAAAATGGCTTTTCATGCCAACAAAAAGCTGAAAATATTAATTTTCAGGAATTTATAGAAGGGGTTTGAGAAGGAGTGAAACAAGGGTAGAGATCGCATATTTCATTCTGGTTCACAGTGTCTGTGAAGACCAAACAGCCCAGTGTCTAGGGCACAGACCCAGGATTTAAGATACTTTGGTGCAATTCTCTGCTGAGTAAGAGTTAGGACAAGAATTTGAAACTTGGTCTTTTTGCTGACATCCTCAGCTGCAGGCTACTGGCTGCTTTGGGCACTCTGGTACAGAATTGGACTGTTCACTGTGTATTTCAGAAAAACATATAAAATCAATTGCTGGGTGACTTGATGTTATATTAGCAATGACAAATTTTGTTTTATACAGTGCTCTAGAGTATCTTATTAACAGATTCAGGGGCTTTTACACAATCTTCTCTGGTTCATTTTTGAGGGGGGGTGGGGAAAAAAAAGAGGAGTTAAAAATATTGTTATCATGACTGCTGTATTTCCTGTGGCCCCAAAACCCAGCTAATGACCAGCCTTGACAAGTTCATTTCTGTGGAAGACATTCTCTTACTTCCAACTCACTACCACCCACAGATGACACTATACAAAATGTCACTGTTACATAATTGATAATCACTCAACAACTGAGAAAATGGAACTTGGAAAGAGGCAACATACTGTGTCCAGAGAGGAAATTCTCTTTCAGCTACTCCATCCCAGTGCGGATAAGGTGAGTGTTCTTCTACAAGTTAGAAGAAAGATCAGTTTTGGATGGAGAAGTCTTTCCGAACTGATGACTGTTACAAACAAAAATAGAAGAAAAGAAAAGGAAATACTTATTTAATGCTTATTTAATAAAATGGTGATCATCTTAAATGTGTCTTGCTTTCTGGAGAACAAAGACATTAAGAAAATCCAAACCAGGCATTCCCTCACGGGGGATGCAATGTGCTGAAGGGGAATCTTGACAAATTTTAATGGTATATTAAAGTTGGGACACTGGAGACAGGAAGTGAGAAAGACATGTTTTTCCCTTAGATATTATATATGGATAGTCCCGCTGTAACTGGACAGTTGTTGTGATTGTACAATCAATCCTATTGGATTCCTAGGTGAAGGGTGCAGTTTTGAATAACCCTGTCTCTTAAGGCTCAATCCTTTATCTGTTGCACAGAATAACACATCTGGCTGCTTTTTCTCCCCCTGCCCTTCCCCCCCCATATATCTGGGTAAGACTGTTAAAAGCACATTAGAATGGAAGATGTCTTTTATTTAGTCTGTGATAATACATATACACCTGATACGAATTAAATTGGTGGCTAACCTGCTGCCATTCACAGAATGCCTGATGGCAGCCTGAGCAGGCGCACCAATAGTTACATGAAAAAGAAGGTATGTATAAAATATTTCTTGTTGCCCTAAGAATAAGTCATTCATCAGTGTGTGATGAGCTGGAGCATAAGCAAAAGAGAAGGGCCCTGGTTAGCACCCCAGAAGCACAAACGACAAGGACTATTGTAGTTAAGCAGGATAGTTACATAGCATTTTTACACTGATATTTCAAAACTGGCATTCACAGGCACTTCCAATCCCTCTCATTTATTATTGAGGCTCCTCACAGCAGTGTACGGATTCCTTCCACTTCCCCCTGTGCTTGCATTCGTCATATACGTGACACCTTGGAACTGGTGTATGCATCCGTGATTTGTGCTGTGATTAACACATTATCAGCTTCCCTCTTTCTCGTTTGCTAAAAATAGTCCTGGCTATCCGTGCTAGTCTGTCGCTCAGGTGATGGGAGATGGAGGCTGCAGGAACCTTCTGTAGCATTTGGCAATCAGGCCCATCTCACTCTCACATTTCCCAAACCTTTCCTTGATCTCCTGGCATGGGTAATGGTTCAGTGTTGGGTTTTTTTGTGTCTCTGTTGCTCAAATAACTGGATTAATTTCCAACCAAAACCAGATATTTTCTACCCTTTTCTGCTTTCATGGACACCAGCAGTCTCTGTGTGTCCGTTTTACTGCTAGCAATGAAACCCATTCAAGGCATGGGAGGCTCGGTCCCTTCTTGCTGTTGTGATTGCACCACCAAAATATTACAAATAAAGTAGAATTTAAAACTACCTAAAAGAATAAAAGCACTAAAAGAGTGCTTTGTCATATTGTATGACTCAAAAATGTGCAACAATATTTTTCTGAAACACTCCCAGGATATTCAGCTGTAGGCTGTAAGCAAGAAGAGGAGCATTTTTGGGAAGTGATATATTTTGTTTTCAGGCCGAAGTTGTATTTTAATAGACTGTTCTGCAAACAAAACTTCAGGTTGGTGCAAATATAAGTAGATTAAAATATTAGAGATCAAATTAGCCTCAGAATTAAAATCTGCATATGTGCGTCTCTTTTCTTGCCTCCAGGCACTCGACTCTTGAAACTCCAAAATCTCAAACTATTTGCAAAACAGAGCATTATAGAGAAATGAATGCCTATGGAACAGAAATACAAATTCCTGCCACTTCTCTCTTCCATGCTGTTTGCCGTCTCTAGAGTAAAAGCTTCTATTTCAGAGCTGTGTCAAGAACCATGAAGCGTTATAGCCTGACCAAGCATCGACCTAGCACTAAGCAAACTCCTAAACCCTTGAGACAAGGTAGTGGAGAGATTAAATAAACTTCTTTTAAAAATGCTGTGTCTAAACAGCTGCAACAGTGGCACAACTATATTGTTGCTTAGATTTTTTTCTATTTCTGATATATTTCAACCTTGCGGATTTTTTTTTTTTTAGTGATTTGTGGCCTGTTTTAATCATTTTTTGCCCTCATGAAGGATTATATGCGGTCCTCAACTTGTTAGTGCTTCTCAATCTTCCAAAAATTTAGATCTTTCATCCTTTGACTTTATAACCCGCTGTCTTATCTACTCAGTCTCAGAACCTCCTATACCTCTTTTAGCAAGAAAAAAAATCCATTCACACCCATTTCAGAAGCTTGTAGGAATAGCAACTGAGTAAGAATAAATCAATCAATCCACTAATCATTTGATCACATGCATGAATGTGGTGCTAGGTGTCTATTTTTAAATGTATGTAGAAAACCTTAATAGATGTAAGCACAGTAACCACAGTTATTCTACTTACTCTAGAAGTTGCTCAATTAGAAATTTACAAGTTGGGATGCTTCAAAGAGAGCTAATTACTGTAAGTGTCCCAGCTGAGCTATCTGAACCACTTCCTCAAGTGATCTGTTCAAAAAGAGATAAAGACTAAATGAATTTTGGATTATTTTAGAAGAGAAGCACAACTACTTTCACTATCCTCCTCCTCAAATTATTTTCCCACTGTGTGTGCCTCCAAGGTGGTCATGAATCTGTAGCAGGTGGCAGACGAAATTTTTAAGTTCAGAGATTTTTTTAAGACTATAAAAGGTCACTGTTGCAGTGTGTTCTGGCTTCTCGCATGTGAAGACTGCAGGACTGCATTTAGTTCAATAGCTAGGTGAACCAGAACATCTGTTTTGGAAAAATGTTTAAACTTGGTCTTGGTATTGAAAGTGAGAGGTCGCATTGCTGGTTATCTGGTGTTTTCCACTGATGTTCTGAGATGATCTCTGTGCTGTTTGAAGTCTTGCAGAAGGAGGGACAAGCTTGGCATGGCTGCTAATTGCACAGGCTGGCTGGGGGAATGTCTTTTGCCTCTGGCAGAGCCAGCATGGGGAGAAAATACAAGGGAATGTGAATTTTCGTGTATGCACAAACTCTTCCCAACCTCTTGGTGTTTGTTACAAATATATGTTTGAAAGTTGTTTCAGATGTTTCAGTTCCTTTCCTTCTTTGTCTTTAGGTTCAATCCTCATTTCCCTTTGTCAACGCAGCATCCAGAATACTTCCAGACACCCACCAGGAAGCATGGCTGTTACGTTTTGTGCAATTTTCTGTCTTCTATATCTATAGGAGGAAAACAATGCAACTTTCTAAAACATACATTTAATCTGTTTATGGGCATTGTGATTTATTTGTTTTTTAAAGGAATGTGAATTGAGAATGACTTGTGCTTCACAAAAAAAGTGGTGAAACAATTTTCCTGAGTTTGGGAAGCGCCAAGTGCAAGGGTGTGTGGCAGGGAAGGTAAATCTCAGGTTTTGGGACGGGTTTGAAAGAAGTGTTATCTATCAACAGAGCCTTGGAATAGTGCTTTTCTCCTGTTTGCAATTCCTTTAGTCTCTGGCTTGAACAAATACTTAAGGCTCTGAAAACTTTTAAATACGTTTAGCCTTATGTGATCTTATGCCCCAGGGATGAGTGAAATTAGTTGTGCAAGTAGGTTGTTTTTTTTTTTCCTTTTACTTTTTTTTTTCCTTCTTTTTTCCCTCAGACCTCGTTGACTTGCAGCCATGTGTAGATGTAAGTCACTGGATTATGGGGATGTTTAAAGTCAAGGTGTATAGTAGGTCTGTGGGACATATACTCAATTAGGGTCAACCCCACGTGGCAGAGCTAGCTTCCACCAAACCATCTGGCTAAAACAGATTAAATAATCTGCGTATTTTTCACAACTTTTATGTCCCCAGCAGCTAGATGGGTTTATCGTGTAGCAGTTCACTAATGCCTCCAGGAAATCACTTGTTGCTACTAAAACATATTTTGCATCCAACTTTGGTCTGCTGAGTGTTCAGTTTTGTTATGGAAATGAAAGCTTTATTAACTAATGAATGAATCCCTACACTCTCTGCCATGGAAAGCAACTCGATAACTTCATGTGGCAGAACTTCACTGTTGGGGATGGGAGAGCACCCCTCTTGGCATCCCTGAGCAACAAAAGGCACCAAGGGGCAGCGTGTAGCACACAGGGGGAATGGGAAAACGGCTAATCCCAGCCAGATCCCATTGCAGAACATCTTACTATCTGGCTAATCAGGATAAGTGCTGAAAAGCTTTGAGTGTGATGTCAGATTTATTTCACGATGAACAGGGAAGATCTCTTGATCCTCAAACACTTTAAGTAAAAGTTAAAAGGGGGGGTGTGAGGTGCAGCAGGAAGTGGTTGTGAGTGAAAGATGAAGGATGAAGGAGCGTACCTCGAACACACTTGGGAAGAGAAAGAAGGTAAAC